>CM029776.1:23922922-23947922 GCA_017562165.1 Ectropis grisescens
ATCAAAATCATAACCCATAATCGTAGAAACCCAATACCAATCCATTTTCCCATACGAAATAGCACTCATGCCGTTACACACACGCTCCGATGCCCATATCAGTCGCACAGATATCTGCAAAAGGCGAAACAAATTAGTCCAATTCAATACCTTCCTACTCCGCAATAGATTTCACCCGTAAAACTATTGTTACCTTTCCAAACGAAAGTAATGGTTATGCCCTTTTTCGGCGGCCACCTTTGCTCTTTACCGTGATTTGTGGCGTTCTTTGTTGAACTGTTCTAGTTTACTCGTTTTGTTGCTCTATGACTATTGACACTTGGTTCAGTTTTGAAAGATATGTAGATTAGACTCGCTGCGGTGTAAAGGTACAAGTTCGCCCGGAGACCGCGACCGGAGACCGCGATAGGCACTTGACTCTATAGAATTGTATGGGCGCCAGTTCGCGCCGAGACCGCGACACATGTCTCGCGACAAGTGTCTCGGTCTCCTGTCGCGGTCTCGGCGCGAACTGGCGCCCATACAATTCTATAGAATCAAGTGCCTGTCGCGGTCTCCGGGCGAACCGCTACCTTAACTCGCGACTTTTAAATTTTTTCACGTAATTCATTTTTAACAAATTTCAATCACGCAAATGAATCATTTCACTCTTCAAATGAGTATTCAACGGGAACTACTACTTAACGGGATAAAAAGTAGTTAGTATATGTGTTTATCCAGATTATTTACTAACTACGTAATTAGTTACAAATACAAATACGTTGAGCAGTTGCAAGTACGTGCGTGGGAACAAACATATGTAGGCACTTACAAACACACAAAGTTTTGCATTTATGTTATTAGTATCATAAATTAAATTCATGGAATGTTTTTTTATCCTTTGACTTTTTTATTTATTTATTCATTTTTGCCACTCCACAGACTCCGGGGTCCGTGACATTTATTAATATCCTTTGACTTTCTGTTCTATCACTTCTTTATATCACCGCAACAAGTATCTCTAAGCACAATGCATCTCAGTCATGATGTAAATCCAATCGACTCCATATGCGACCCACGGCATATTTCCCCGTGTTACTTGTTACTTCTTTTCCATCAACTGTCTGCTTTCTTAGTCTTGGGCACCGCTTACGTCCTAGACATGAATTTAAATGGTCTGAAACAGCTTGTACTATAGCTAAGCTGGAAGTTGATACAATGCGGCGGTTACCACCATCATAACTTACGTTTGAAAACTACGATTACAACTACCGACCGGGACAAGAGGGCGCCCCTGTCGGCTTTGCGGATGCAAGATTTATGCGCTTACGCATTGCCGCAAAATAAGCGTTAGACCACACTTATACGGATAAAAGGCTGTGATTGCCCAGTGGCTTGAACGAGCGAGCCACAATCGTGAGGTCGTAGGTTAAACGGTGAATGACAACATCGTGTGATAATCGGCATCTTCTTAGATTATTTCGAGATAATCAGCAAAATAGTCAGCAACCAACCAGTTTCCAGCGTACTGGATTATGGCATATCCACAAGCTGGTATATAAATCTTTCTTATTGTATATCTTGAACACAATCAATTTGCATGATTGTCGTATCATTAAATTACTGAAAAACAAAGATACTATGTAAAAGTTCTTTAAGATTTTCACAGAATATACAAAAGGCTCCTAAAACGTGCTCTTTAGGCTCTTTAGGACTCGTGTGTGGAGACACACGAGTCCTAAAATCAGAGGAAATGACGTAAAAGTAGTGGGGAGGAGCTTACATGGCACCATATGATTGGTGATTTATGGTGCGATGTAGGGTCCTCCCCACTAGTTTTACGTCATTTCCTCTGATTTTAGGGCTCGTGTGTACAGGGTTTAAGACGTAAATGATTCTTCCTTTATTTTTATTTAATTTTAAAGACCTATAAGAATTATTTGGCTGATCCGTTAAGTGTGACTTAACCCTAAATACAGACATTGGCAAGTTAATACACCACGTCCGGCGAACTCCGCGTGTTCTTTCCAAGCGGACGCGTTTGAAAACCGCCGCCACTGCGCAGGAGTCGGGAGTTGCGTAACGAACGGGTTCGGTTATGTGAGGGAGGGAATGCAGAGGATGTTATGCAGGAATGAGGTAATATAAATTGTTATATTGAGAGCGTTACGATATCTAGAGGTACATAGTAGTCATGCCTAGTATTTGTGAATTTTAATTAATGGGAGAATGTTTCCGATGCGACGCGACGATAGGAATTAGTGGAAGAATAAACCTAATCAATATAGGTAAAAAAAATGTATGGGTGTGAATGTATTCCATGGCCTTTCGAAGAAGAAAATAAATCGGTAAAACGATTAAATTGACGCCAACCTATTTTTCTCATCTAAGATCCAACCCATATGTCATAGACTCCGTAACCCTGTCTATTTGTATCAATATATATGAAGTTTGGTGGTGGACAGAGCCTTTAATAACAAAACTAAAATGTAATGAGAACTACACTACACTACAAACCTACCTAACTACTTACACTAAGCACACCTGAATTATCCATAGACCACTGCATGTCTACAGATAATCAAGATGTTCAAGCCCACTACCAATCAGATACGTACCCAGCATGCTGGCGGCATTACCACGCTGAATGGCAATGCTTATGCGTTGATTGAATGACACAAACAACATGTTATTCTTAGAGCTTTAGTCGATTAATATTATTATTGTCCATTATTTCAACGTCACATATTCACGAACATTTAAAGTTTAAGTAATTATTCCGACATATTTCTTATTCTCATTTCGCTTATTTCTGCGAAGTTGATCCTAATAATTTTAATTCTTGGAATAGCTTTAATCAATTGTTTGAACCTAGTAACAGCTTCCACACCAATTACTAGGAAAAACCAATTCCAAATACCGTAGACGTAACAAACTAGCGAAATCCGTTCCATTTCTAACGGCTTCAGTAAAACTTTAACAATGTATGAGAGAGTTTCCTAGAAATGCGCATTTGAAACGAATCGTGCGCCGGCGCCGGTCAAATGGCGAGCTTTATGGGCCCACTGCCCGCGGTCAGATCAAAGGGAGCTCGCGACCTCTGCCCTGCTGGGATTTTCACAAGACTGGTTTAGTTAGATATCGTTAGAAAACCTCTACGGAAAAATATAAATTATAGTACTGCCGTAACAAAGTCTACTAAACGAGAGTTCTGGACATAATAACTAACTACCAAGACTACGGTGTCTGTCTCTGTTCTGATACGGTTGCGGTCTACCGTCAAGCAGTAATGTGCAAACAATACTATACTCCGAATTGAAGAGCGTAATTTCCAGAGGAATTGTAGCAAAGATGTAAATCATCTAATTTCTTCGGATGACCAACGCAACACAGTAACTGGTTAGTGATTTGAACTCTTCATGTTCAGATAGCATGGCATAATGCTGTTATGGGCAGACGTGTTGCTTAACGGGCTAACATTATACTCGTTTCTGTTTTTTATGTTTTTTGAGCCGATATGTCTCAATTTTGGGGAAAGGTCTTCTTTCCACTTGCTTCTTTCTATCTAATGTTATAAAAAACCAGTTCTGCTGATATTGGTCTAGGTCGTCCCGCCAAGGCTTTGTGTCGCAACATCGTTTTCGATCTGAATTGGTGGAAATCCAGCAACTGGATTGATCTGCTAAAAAGCCCAAAGATCATCCGACATTCGCTATAGACGCCCAGCCCAAACCCATTTTAAATTAGATGCCCTTTTTACCCAACTGGAAGAAGGGTTATGTTTTTCGCGCGTATCTTGTCTGTTTGTAAATTTCTTTATTCCCACGTATCTTCCAAATGGCTGGATGGATTTTGACAATTAAGATATCGTTAGATTTGTCACAACCACCACAAGACAAGTGCTCTTAGATTATTTTTAAATAAAGAGTGACGAAACGAGCAGGTCATGTCCCTGATGGTAAGCAACACTCTGCTATTGGAACATGAAGAGTCCAAATCATTACCTAGCACTGCACTGCGCTCATCACCCAGAGATCTAAGATGTTATATCTCTAAGTCCTGTAATTCCTCTGGAAACATTGCCCTTCAAACCGGAACACAGTAATATTTTCACATTACTGCTTAGCGGTATAATAACTGGCAAAGGTGTGGTACTTCCCCAGGCGGACTCTGCTAGGAGTCCTACCACTATAAAAATAATGTATGGTTGTACATAATGTTTTTTGTCTGGTGATGTTTTGCAGTTGGGTTTTTAAAATTAAATTTATTAATGAATAGTAATTCTTAGAGTAGATTAGGTGGAAGCTTATCTCGGTTTGTAATTAGACCCCGCAGTGGAACAATGGCACGCGTGGCGGCTCGAAACGAAGCCTCCAGTCAGGCGCGGGCGCAGGGCAGCCTTCGACGTAATGAGGTCACGAGTCACGACGATATCCGCATTCGCGATCATAACAATACTATAACTAACATAATTATTACCGCATTAAGAAACGCCTTGTGTGGTCAAGAAAAAAAAATACGGTTTTCTGAGATATAAACTTATTGCTGTTTGATGATTCGTCATCAAATCTCTCTATCGTAGACTAACTACATTGTCGCTTAAAATCAAGCGAGATGGCAGTCAAGTTTAGTCGAAATCGGAGTACTAAAAAACTTATAACTCAGAATTTGATAGCTTACTTTGGAAACTACGCCGTGAAACCGAAGAGCGTGGTCATGGCCATAGCTGACGCATTTCTAGAAGACCAATGGCCATGGTCCCGAGTTTACCTGAATATTTCTTATCATTCCCGAACGCTAGAATTAAATTCACAGACCACGAAAAATCTGTCTGTGGCGCGCCAAAAGAAGTTTTCACTTCAAAAATATAAACCTGCTAAATGTATACTTGCTAAAATATCGTCATCGTCATCCTTCTCTATCCCACTGCTGGGTAAAGACCTATCTCTTACTTTGTCTACCTTAGCTGACCCGATAAACCTAAAACTTTGAAAAACCTTAAATTTACCTTTAAATAAATAAAAATTGATATTGGTAGACATTTTCTCATACAACACCATGTATCTTTAATTTGTAAATCGTCATAGACCTTCAATCATTAATCTATCCTTAGTTTACTTATACCGATATTCGTGTGTATATGTATAACTGTTTCCTTTGTACCATTTATCACTTCGCGGCCTTTGACAACCTCCAAAATTCGTTTTAATTACAATCAGTATTTACTTATCGTAAGGTTAACGTTACTTACAGATTACGGTTCCATAACGTCGTATTTTATTTTTTTTGTGTTTTGAACTACTAAAAGTTCCGCAGTTTTAAATATTAAAAAAAAACGTTTACCAAGCAAAACCCATACTAAACAAACCCTTTACTAAGCAAAGTTGTATCATGGGAGTCATTCAAGAAATAATTTGAGTTTGAGCCTGCGTTTTAGTTATATAATGAAACGTTTTCAAAATGATAATAATGATTAATAAATTAAAAAAATATTTAACATTGACATTATAAAAAAAATCTCTAACGTTTAACCCTACCCGCAGCGCAATTGAGGCTAATTTTTTTGACATGTTTTTGCATTTCGTCTCATTGTAAATAAACACTTATGATACAGGGAATAAATGAATTAAAAGCATAACACCAAAAAACATCAGCATTGACGTGGTGCGTACTTAGTAGCCACAGGAGAGAAAAATATCGAATCTATATGAAAAATTATACACTACGTGTAACTTTGTATCCGTGTGACGTCACTGAATATCCGATTTGTCGGCTTATTCGATTGTTTATTTGAATCGTGATTGGCATGACGATTGATGAATAATAGACGCAACGGCGTTGGCCATTGTATTGACTTTGTACCTAGGGCTGCCCATGCTAATGGACGGAACAGGATGGAATATTCTAGAAAAAATATACATAATGTATAGGTGTGTATGTCTCCGTAAAATTAAAAAAACCGTCAGATTATAATCTAACGTTGTCAGATTATAAAACTAACCTAACCTACCGTGAGATTTATAGAGATTATAGACAGAAAGGTTATAATCTCCCGCGTTAAATTATAATCTAACCGTGTTGACAATTTTACTGTGACATACATCCAAACATGTTTTAATTAAATAAAAAATATTATTTTTTTAATAGTAAAATTAATTATACTTCTTATGTGCTTGTTTCAAGTACATATAACAAATGCAGGTTGACCCTAATAATTCTTAACAAATCATGCGAATATGATCCAATGGACATGGGATATGGGTGTGGTTACCAAAAACTTTAAAGTGAATGTGTCTTAAAAGACGCTTGAAGATACTGATATAAAGAATAATAAATTAGGCTTTATTAAAAAAAGGACTTATGGCAGTTTGGTATCGAATGTTGTCTACTATTCAACAAGGTCATTGATAGCAACTTAGCAACCCTACAAAGGTACCTATGAAGTACTCGCACATACGTGGCAAACGAGCGGCGCGTGCGCAGGGCATCGCAGTTTCCGGTATACTTGACCCGATTCCACGTATCTGTTCAAACACGACACATCTATCGTAACAATAACACTGGCTAGGAAAATATTGGAAGAGATAATTAGGTGTTAATTAACTTAGAGTAAATACGGAGAACTGTACCTGAACTGAATGTGTTAATTAAGACAGTTTGTCACCAAGCTGGCTTAGAAATATTACTATACGGGCGATGCAGGCAGAATTAACACCGCTATCTCGGTAGTTGTTAAGGGATGATGTGGTATTATTAGGAATAAAGACATTAAAAAGATTTTTTATTTTTTTTATAATCTTGCTCTTCCGCCATTTCGCCCGTAAGTGAGGACTATGTGGTAATTGTGTTATTTCATAGGGCGCGCAGTAGAAAATCTTAAATTTAAAATATCCAGTTTGTACACATCAGGAATAAAACACTTATAACGCATTCTATAGTCTAGCTATTTCTTCTATGAAGACTGAGGGTTGTATTAAAACATAGTGGAAGTAACATTAAATAAATTTGACCGTATTTATGTACTATGAAATAGGTATTATTACATCAGCTTTCATAGCTTTACTTAGTTTTGGAGTGTGTGTGAAAAATGTTCACCAATATTTGTTTTTTTATATTGGATCAGTTGTCAAAATTATTTACGTCCAACATAATAGTGAGTACATTAAATAAAGTACATCAAAACAAACCATTACAATATAAATGAGAACCATTCACACGGGAAAGACAATCGAAGGTCGAACCGACGATAATCGGAGAGCATAACAGTCGCAACTATTCGGTTGATAAATAGTCTGATCTCGCGGTGGCTGCTCTTGCACAAGAAACCAAACAGACTTAACAAACGCCGAGCTGCGCGTGCGCGTTCGAAACATGAATCGCGAAAATCAATCACGTAGCTAATTTCGCACGCGAATTCGCGCGATATCTCACGTATTCCCGGTGAAAATCTTAGAAATTACAGATGAAATTTTAACAGGAAGCAGCTACCGGGTATCCTGGTTTTCAAATATTTTATAATACTTATAAGTACTAAGGTCGTTTGGTACCTAATTTTACGAAATTACAACTTAATCTTCAACGCGAAATTCATTCATTATTTTGCTAGGATTCCCAATATCATAGGTGAAAACAATAATTTGGAGACGGATTTATAGGCAACCTAGATAATATTTATTTAATGTTGACGGATTCAGAGGATTTCATAGTTTTCAGATTCGAAAGCTTTAGAATATAGTGATCACCAAACTTTACGTAGTCGAATTTCAACATGGATGATCTTCATCAGTTGAAATCTGTCTCCTTTGCCAGCATTCTCTGGCACGGTGTCTCTGGTCGCGATCTTTTTCTTTGACCTACTTTCGATATTTATTGATGTGCAGTGTGATGGATTGAACTCTTATATTAATCTCTATTTATTCTATTCAGGTCGTCTGGCGGTTACAAGGTTAATATTTGCTGTTGAGCCAAGGAGTATCACTAATGATTGCTGTTAAATTTAGGCCATTGATATCTGCGTTTCATTGGATAGATAGAAAACTATTTAATGTAACAAAAAACACAAGTATTACAGTAAAATACGGTTGCAAGTGGCAAACTGCTTAGAAATCGATTCACTCTCGATTTGGTGGCACCCCAATGGTATCTGTTGGGATGTAACCATCCGCGTACCATATTCCATGGATTGGTAGTGGGCAAACTGAACCGTTCCAATTTTCAAAACGTCAACAATAAACCTGTATGGGGTTTTTCGAGTTTCGAGATTTCCAATAGAATAAAAGGATCGGTAGGATTAGACCCTGAAGATTGGAGGTAAACTCTCTTGTCTTGTATCTGACTTAGGGCTCACTGCTACGTAGTCTATGCACATAGTATCTCTATAAAGCAACTCCTCTGAAACTTACTACATATACTGTACTAAATCTATCTGAAAATAACCTTCTTATTATTTTTTATATTGTCACTGTTCAATCTCTATCTATGGTTGCGTACTTGGACCTTTGTAATCAGAAGCTAGTGACATTTCTGTCAATTACGTGTTCATATACTTGTCTCATATTTCAACCACGCCTACTTCTTATTAAACGTCAAATGGGCAATCAGGCACCGGTCTATAAAAAAGTTGCTTTTGGGTGGCAACCCTATAAATAGTAATAACAGTCCCAGTCATCTGTCATTCACCTCTCGATATCAATTGACTGTGTGCAAAAACCGTACAAACACACAGCTGTCAGTTTTTTTAACATAACTGGAGCGAGCGGCTTGAATCAATCAGAGGTTGAACGTGTAACAAATGACGCGTCATGTAAAACTGCGCTGGAAATAGCTAATGGTAAATAAAAATTGCACACAATCTAATCTGATATAATCCTTATACAGTAAAATTGTAATTAAATAGCATATTGCATAGCATAGGTACGGCCAACACCCTACACAGAACACCTACACAACCGTAAGGGTTGCTTTCTTGTCATAAAAACGAACAGCTTCAATAAAACCAACTCTAAAAAGCATTATAGACATATAGACTTAATGAAATGTCAATTACCAAGTAAAAAATTAAAACGACAATATTTTATGGTGGCGGCCATCTTGGATTTGAAATTGATGATAGCTTGTAGTATTCTACTAATCAAGCGCTTTCATTTGATACCTAAATTGAGGGAGTTGCGTAAAAATAAATAATCCGCCATTTTGTAGCAGTGATGTGAATATTGGACCGATTTTCATCAAAGATGGTTGAGAACACTCCAGGCTTGTTAATTTTTTCAAAACAAAAAAAACCGTTCTGGTGCTACGGTGCCACACGTACACACACAAAGATACACCCTCAAAGATATACCTACACCCTAACATTCCAACACATCAAACTTATAACACTGTCGTTCTATTTCGGGTTTAAAAATTTATTTATTTATTTAGGAATGACAACAGGCACAAAGTCATACCTTAAACTTAAAGTAGTTATAAAAACAGCTTTTTAAACTTCGTGCCCAATAATAGCCATACTCAACTTGTACTATGTAAGTTGACTGTTAATGGGGCGCTTTCAAGAGGCAAAAATACCCGTCAAAGACAGTTCCCAACTTCGGCGTAGGTGGCGCCACTGTTTTATTTTGTTAGAGGAATTTCACAAAAAACCAATAGTGGCGCCACACTTGGCAATATCTAGAACTATCTCTGACAAGCCCTTCCGCGTCCGAAAAACGCCTCATTTAATTACAATGGTTGTGATGGTTACATTCCTTATTTATTATGCAAACGAAGATTCAATTTAATCATGGATTTATCAGTTAACATCGTCTCTTATCAAGCAACACGTAATCGCCCGTGTTGACACGGATCGAATCATGTAACTCGGCCAATTGGCCTTAGGGACCATAAACAATACAATCTTCCTCGTAGGACTTGTACGAACCAGCAGAACATAACAGCGATGTGTGGGATAAATCTAGCATGTGACCTAAACATTGCCGCGTTCGCTCTGTGTGGTCTGTGATTCTGATAGATACGACTATAGAATCATTTATTTTAAATTCAAAAGCCATCTATCCGCTGGATTAGATTGATTTTTATACAATTAACATCAGGCGAGATGGTGGCCAAGTGCGAAACTATTTTAGTTAAAAAAATTGGTTGACATTAGAGGCAAGCCACTTGAGGCTAACTGACTTAGGTCCATTTTTATAGTATAGAGCTGTAGAGCGACGAGACTAGAGATATGTACTTATAAGAGGTTTTATCTCTATATCCTGTAAATATCACTGGAAACATTTCCCATCAAATTGGATCACGATGATATTTTCACATTACTGCTTGGCGGTAGAATAACTAGGAAAAGTGTGGTATTTCCCCAGGCGGACTCTCCAAAGAGTCCACAAAAGTACTAAAAAAAAGGAAAAAATCTTGATTTAAACTTAATCCTGTATCTTTCAAGCGACTTTAAGGCAAAAACGTTTCAAACCGCCTCTACGCCTAACAAGCATAGTGGTTTGCTAAGTTATGAGATGTTTTCATGCCTGTGCCTACTATATAAGGGTATTTATGTTTGAGCGGTAGGTCGGGGCATTCAGTTATCGTATTACACGCTGGTCGCTTTGTTACCATTGATTTATTGTCTTTGGGCGCTAGGTAATTTAATTTTATTACAATATCAACCGGTGTTTGTTGACGGAGCCGTTTTAAGATATACCTAACTACTATATTAATAAACGGTTAAATTACCTTAACCCACATCCTTCGTTTGATACTACTGTGATGTGTCTAGTTTATGTCACTAATGAGGGTAGTAGTATTATTTACTTCTATAATGATAGTACAAATTGTACTATAATGTAATAAAAACTTTACGGTGTAGAGAGGATGAATCTCATTGTGCGATAGTTTGCGACACTGTGTAGAGGAGATATATCGGAATGATATTCAGCATCACTTTGAAATATTAACTCTATTTTTGTTTAATTTCTTTTCGTAAGTTATATCAACAATCGTTCCCTCGCATTTCGTTCTATCTAGATGCCCATTCCAAGATTAAAGATACCCTTTTAAAAGTTTAGTTCAAATGTCTATTATTTTAGACCTAGAACATAAAATATGTCATGAACTCTGTCGCTGTATAATTACGGACATCGCTCAAGTTTGACATATTCAAATCGCGGATCAGTCTACCATTTCCCCGTTGCTATTTTTTGCCCTGAACTTGTCACGGATCTTCGTTTCAATGTTCCCGTCAATCTGGCGTGTCTGTCTGTCTGTTATGTGGCGATTGCTCTAGATCGGCCTGTCGTGTTTTTTTGTTTTGAGGAGTTGAGTAAAATGCATGTGTCATGTTTTGATTGTAGACTACTTGGACTTTGTGAGAAGTGAGGGTGTATTACGTATGATACCTCTTTAGGTAGAGTTTTACGGTAAATAACAGTACATATATTGGTACCAGGACGATGCGAGCGGGCTGGGACCATTTGTAGTCAAACATTCGAGATTGTTTCTAAGACGTCAGCTTTATCACTGAAAGCGATCTCTTCCAAGCAATCTATGTACCCGGGTAGAAATAGGTATAAGAATCGGGGCAAAGGTAACGTAAGAAATATATTACCATCAAGGCGCCAAGCGATTCCTAAAAAAAAACCTATGATCGAGAACATATGTACAACAAACATCATAAATAAAACATCAGATATTGTGACTATTATTAGTTCCATGTTTCCAACTTTACAATTAGCGTATATTATCATGACGAGGGAGCTTCATTGTTCTAGTAGCTACGCATGCGTTATCACGATGCGCACGCGCATTAGCGCCGTGTTCCGGTTCACTGCCCAGCTGTGGGATCGGGAACGGGTCACCGATAACGCTAATGTTTTGCATTTAGGTTACGAAATGGCGAAATATTATAAAATTACTTGTTGTTCACTCATATCGTTTTTCTAATTTAACTTGCGTTTTTCTTGTAAGCTATCACGATGGATCACAACACTCGTATTATTACGTGCAGTCGTATAATTATTGTAGTTATTTAGCTCATGCTCAATTCACCATATAACCACGATAAATATCCCTTAATTAAAAACACTGAGTTGCATAATGTTAAAATCTGGACTTCTAAGCAATATTGAAGACTTTTTTGTTAATTTATATTTGCGCATGCAAGTAAACAAAGGTCTTTGTTGTTTTCTAATAAATTAAAATTATTAAACTCTAGATTTTGGAGTTACAAAGCTTTCAATTGACGCTCGGACAAAAGATGAAGCAAACCAAAGCAAAATATGATAAACCAAATCATATTTTGGTTCATCTCTTTCTTACTAATTTAATGTTTACTGTAGCGATTAATACTGATGAAGAAATACTCTAAAATATCATGGATAAATATAAATGGAAAGGTAACGAAGATCGACATAGCCAGTGTATACTATATATCCGTAAAATGTAGCCTACGGGCACGGACGAACCTGAGTGCCTAATATTAAAAATACCTCAGAGATTCGATCCCCAGTTAATTTCCTCATACATATTAAAACTAGCATCACTCATGAAAATTTCCCAATAAAGATAAATTGTTAATTCATTAATGGCTATCGATTAACATCAAATTAATAAAAAAAACTTTGACATTTCGAAATCGATTTCACATCCCATTATCGATTTAAGTGTGATATTTTGAGCGAATGTCAAACCTTGCGCTTTTAGCTGACATTCGACTCGTGATGAACAACCGATTCGCAGGACACAAACCGAAAAATCGATTAAAGTTGTGCTAAGTTTTGTGGCCGGTTCAGGGGGTACAACACTATTCAATGTTGAACCTGTATGTGTGACGATTTGAATATGTAGTCTATTTGAGACCATTTCTGGTCTATAATATCTATAATATCTTTTGTGATAGTGCTATAAAAACATTTTTTGTTTGTTTTTGTATTGAAAAATGTATCTTCAGAATTATTTTTTACTGGAAGAAAATATAAACGGTATTATGACAATTTGCGCACCTACATAAAAATTGACAAAGAGTGTGTAAATAAAATTATCTAGATCAACAAACATTGGGCAAATTGCGGCTAAAACCAAATGTATTGTATTAAAATAAAATATAAATAAAATAAACTTAGACAACAGATTTTTATTAAAAGAGGTGTATTGTTAGTATTACCGAAGTCTTGTATTATTGTTAGCATACGAAACGTTGCTATAAAGTTTGGATTGTACTATACCTACTGCACTAAGATATAAGCGAAAGTTCTAGTGCTGATTGATATTTGCAATAATATGAAAGGAAGGGATCCTTTGTTCAGAGGTTTCGTAGATTGAGGTGAAGCCTCAGGCTTAGCGGAATACCAGACTTACACAATACATAGGCCACTTACTTGAGTTTCAGACGCATTTGGCGGCCTTTTCCATGGTAATTGTGCGTACACGGGACCTCTATAGCCTGGCCCAGGACCTCTCGAATTTTCTTCCCAGGACATAATATGAACAAATTATCGTTGTTATTCGTTGTCTTACCAAGGAAAAAATATATGAAGTCTTCGGAGTAGTAGGCGTAATATACGAGTGTACATTTTTTTTAACTGTAATAGGTTCGCACTTGACCGTCATCTCGCCTGATGTTAAGCGATGATGCGATCTACGAAGGAGCGTGCTTACCTAGAAGAAACCGATTCCCTCTCGATTTGAAGACACCAAGAAAGTAGCTATGGGGAAAACCCACTCAGGCAACGCATTCTAAAACCTAAACGTTTTTTATCACAAACGTGGAGTCAAATCTCTTCGTTCGTGTTTTTGGAACATCAATCATGAAACGATGTCGCATTTTTGAGATACGAGAAGTCCGATAAAAGAACGAGCAAGGTGGTATTAGATCATGCAGATCATTTAATTAGATGTTACAATACCTAGGAATTTCGGTTGGTTGGTTAGCAAGCTTAGTGGGTTGAAGCAGTCCTAGAAACGGAGCATCCTAGTCCAATTGCCCAGTAGCAATTCCCATCAGATGGGACGCTACGTAACTTGCTAACAGTTAACATTATCATTGCTATATCTGCAGTCTCTAGGTAAATTACCGTGCCGAAGAAATGAAAAATCGAAAGGATTAATTGATGATGTTATGATTTTATAATATCTTTGCACCAGTAATTTACTGCATCAAAATACTATCGTAATAGATTATTTCCAACACATAGCAATTAACATACAGCACACTACATCTAAGTATGTAAAGATAAATAAATTATAGGTTATAGATTAGTAGTGAGCCTCATACTCCACAAGGCTTGGATCTCGAGGTTTAAATGAGGAATGTCGAGTACTTATTACGCTGTTATAATGAAAAGTTACGCAAAGTGGGTTTTAGTGAACACCTTGAAGCTGAAATTGTGTTTTGTTCTTGTTTAGTTATGACATCATGGTGTAACTAGATAGAAATGTAAACTTTTGAATAGTAAAATTACTATTACTAAAGAAAATATCTAAGAAAAAAAAATATGTTAAATTTGAAATTTTGATAAGTTGTTTTAAAATTTTATTTTGTACGTATAAACAAAATGTGTGCCCGAAAATGACCCATGGTGGAAGTACTATCGACTAAATGTATTTTTTTCTGTATTAGAATAACTGAAGATTTTAATTTCAAACTGTGTGGCCCGATGTAAAAGGCAAGTTCACGCGCACTATCTGACATTATACTCCTTTGTTACAGGTAAATATCACGCGATGCGGATTTCTGTGACCGCCGCTGATCCCTGCTCCACGACGAGGGTTCAGTACGAGTATGATAGATTGCAGTATGCTGCTGAGACTGAAGTGATCTTTACGGAACTGTTTCGTTTGGACTTTATTTACTATGGAATATTTGCCTCTGAACATCATAACAACGTAAGGGTCATGTTCGTTGGAAAACTTTATACAATACCTATTACTAAATTAAGTGACAAGAGGATATGTTGCGTAAGTTAGGTTGAGATTCTACTGTAGGTTCTTCTTGTACTGCGCTCTTTACCCAGAGATTCCTTTGCCCTCTAATTTCTCTGGAAACCTTGCTCTTCAAACTGGAACCAAGCTATGTCTTCACGTTACTACTTGACGGTAGAATAAATTGCAACATTGTGGTACTTCTACAGGTGAAATCTGTGAGTACTACAAAACCACCTTTATTAATTAATAGCACTGTGTGTGGACTGTAACAGTCCCAAATAGTCTTTTTTTCACCGACGTTGCTAGGTCTAAATCCGTAACATACATAATAAATACTACAGCCATTGATAGCCACAGCTTAACGATATAACGACTATTTTGTATTAGCTATTGTTGCATTCAATACGACAAATGTCCCGCTAATTAAACCCCACCCTGAATCGAGTCGTTTATTTATCACTCCGATACCGAAATTACCTTGTAAATAATTAGCGAACGTTTAGAATGGCTTAAACTAAAACTTGGTCACGTTTTGAGTTTTGTACCTTAGAATTAACGAAGAAATCATACGCATTTGTGAATGGCCTAACGAGGCAGCCTGGCCTCGTTTGAAGTAGAAAATACATAATTATCGGCTGGCAATGTATGCAGGCAGCGAGTAAGTCACCTAGATAGATACCCTGCAGGCGCCCGCAGTTGGGAACTTATGATTGACCGCTTTATCAATGCGGACAGAGACTGTCAAAGTTTTGGCTAACACACTCATACATAGCTAGGGATTTACTGCTAAACACGCACTATCATAAACTAGCCCCAAACAAAGCTAAGCTTGTGCTGTAGAAACTTAGGAACAATTACATGCACATATAACATAAGCCGCTCATTTTATGGAAATCCATCCATTTCATTTTATCCCAGCTGGAACTATGGGCCTTCTCTCACAAAGATAGAGTCAAAGTCTTTGTGATGACACTGGCTAGTAAGCCACAATGGGGATGACGCATGATCTACATATTTATATGCAACATATGCATGGATGCAATTCTAAATACGTATGTAAACATCAGATTCTACACTTATAATATTTTTCCTGGATGGGAATCGCGTTGGTACGTTGGACCTATGGCTCTGTCGACAGGCTTACTACGATCTGAGCCATTATGCATTTGAAGTTACAGTTGGCACGCAGGAGTTTGAGTAAACTGTAGATAGTTAAGAATAAGAAATGGCCCAAAACGGCATAGTAGTACATTGTGGACCTAGATCTAGCACTGTTATTTTGGATAAATATTTTCTCCAATACGATGAAAGGCGATATAATCTAAGCAAAAAATAATAATTTCCGTGTTTATGAAGCCGATGATATTGACATCGTTCGAATGAACAATAATAAAAACTAAGATGCTTTCGTTCATGTTTTGAGTTATCAGAAAAGTTTGACAACCTCTAGCCAGGCGGCTAGCGCTTCGGGCCAACATCAGTTCCTGATAGAAACTGTTATTGGACCCTAATGAAGCTTTGAAACAGCTTCGTGTGAAACCATATCTTATACTGCTTTCTACGAGAACAGAACCGCTCAATCACTGTACCATACTGAAATTTTTGCAAGGAAGTTGGTGACCATAAACCATAAACCTTTAGTTTAAACCCATTATCAATCAAAAAGGTCCCTTTTCAAGAATTAAAATTAAAACTTAAATTAAATTAGGTGTCTAATGATCTGTTGCTGCATTTGGCTAGCATGGCGGATGGCTCTTGTGAAAGAAGACCCCGAGTCTCAGTTGTGTGGAACACAAAGTCAGCTGACTATGCTTAAGTTATACGAATGTTTTAAAACAGTATTCCAGATATACTCAAGGCTTACGCGAGCAAAAAATCTGCCTAACTTCGAGTACGTTCAAATCGCTATAGATACGAGTACATATTTTCGACATTTGTGATGTCAAACAAACTCAATGAGACAAAACCTAACGCTGCGTTTCCACTGAGGCGGATCGGAGCAGAGCGGAGACGAGCTTTGCCGCGATTCTCCAATCACATGGCTTGAAATCCAAGTATAGATAGATAAATATAAATATGTGGATTTCAAGCCATTTAATTGGTGAATCGCGCCACAGCTCGTCTCCGCTGTGCTCCGCTCCGCATCAGTGGAACCGCACCCTAAGTCGGGGTATGATAATATGGCGGCTTTGCCATTTCATTTTGACGTGTATCAACACCCCGTAATATGCGCCCGTCAAGTAATTCCTGCCCGCGGCTTCTCTCGCTTTTACAAGTTCCTACAATTACACAGGGACCGGATCAGTGTTGAATCGGAAGTCGAGAATGGGTGTTATTGTGTAAGTCCGATTATTTTTCCGGCACTCATTTTACTCGCGATCGGTTCCAGCTCTAGGCTGGGTTACTTTCTAGAATCCTTCTAGTTAAGCGCTAGGTTCAATGTGATAGAGGTCTAATTATTCTGGTGCCTTTTTAATTATGCTATTATTTTGTTAAAAACTGTCTGTTACAGATTGTTTTATACTTCTTTATTAACGTAAGGACTCTTTGCAGAGACCGTCTGGGGAGATACCCACACATTTGCTATGGGACTCTTTACACAGTCCACCTGTGGATGTATCCATTTATTCCATTTTTTTTTATATTTAAATAAAGAGTGGCAAGACGAGCAGGACATGTGCCTGATGGTAAGCAACATGCTTGCCACATAACAGCACAGTGACACTCAGCTATTGGAACATAAAGAGTCCAAATCATTACTTAGCACTGCACTGCGCTCGTAACCCAGAGATCTAAGATGTTATATATATCTCTAAGCCCTGTAATTTCTCTGGAAACATTGCTCTTCAGACTGGAACACAGTATTCTACCGCCAAGCTTGAATGTGCAAACACGGCTGTGTTTCGGTTTGAAGGGCATGTTTGAGAAAAATCGTCTTATATCTCTCGAGTGACAACACCGGGTAAAGAAATAAATTATTTTACAAATGTCTGTAATGAGCGCGAATCAGTCCTAGATAGTGATTTGGGCTCTTCATGATCGAATAGCTGATTGCCATTGTGCTGTTATTGACAGACCTGTTGCTTACCAATATCCTCCTCTGCCCACCGCTGTTAAAAAATCATTTTCCTGGACTTCATGGTATTGAAAGGGTATCTGCAAGTGTGGAATTAGGTACGCAATATTTTGTGTATGTTATTATTTACTAAACCATTAAAACAATAATTAAATTCTGTGTAATATTATTACTATAAATAATAATAGTCCCACAACAAACCATTCACACCGTAAACTTCAATAGCGCGCGCCATGCTGTTTATTATTTTTGAATCTATTGTTGCAAAAAATTCATAAACATTGGCAACATGTATAGAATACAATACTGAAACATTCCTAGCTGTGGTGTTATAAGTAAACTAAAAAGTATATATAAAAGCCATTTACAAATTTCGCCCTAGTCGGAATTGTTTTTAGTGAAAAATAATAGTTTAGTTTGCTTTATCGAACACTTTAGTGATGGTTGGACTCTTTGCTGGTTGGAGACCATCTGGGGAAGTACCACAGCTATGCCAGTTATTCTACCGCCAATCAGTAATATGTTACTGAATTCCGATTTGAAGGGCAATTATTATTACAGGTCATAGAGATAAAACATATTATTTCTCTGGGTAATGAGCGCAGTGCTCTGTAATGATTTGGAATCTTCATGTTCCAATAGCTACGTGTCACTGTGTTGTTATAGGCAGCCATGCTGCTACCCAGCAGCCACATGGCCTGCTCGTCTGGACATTCTAGATATTATAATAAAAACACTTTGTGTTGTATTTCTTGTAACTTGTATATCTCAAACCTTTCTCGCAGCAAATCATTTGTGTTTTTTCATTCTACATTCCGCCTAGACGTTCTTATCTCAAAAGTACAGTCAAACCTCTTCGTTCGAGTCATTAAAACGTCAACGGTGAATCGATGTCGCTTTTTCGAGCTAGGACCGTTTCGTTACGTTAGAAAAAAAGGCATTTTTTTGCCCCAAGCCTTAACCCGTCACTGGCAAACGGTGGTCAAACAGGCAGCTAGCAAACAACAAGTACCTGCCATCCTACGGATGCATGTAGATACGCTCTGAATAATAATTAGATCCTTGGGAACGGTACAAAGCTACTAAGAACCGGGTTTAGGAAATTTCCCTTACTAGTGCATGAGGAAACTCGGGAGGCCGTATGGTGATCGGATACCTAGGACGCGCAGTCGGTAAACTACTTGGAATGAAGTTAATTTACCTATGTATTGATCATGGAGTGAGAATGTTAACAGATCAAGTAAATTGAAATATTCAAACGATGGTCACATGGAATTAGCTGTTGAAGTGATACTTCTTTTCTTCTACCGAGTCAGGAAAAATGATGAGAGTAATTTATTACAATGTTTTTTTTTTTTACTTTTATATGTTTACACTTGATCGCAATCTGGCCTGATGTTAAGCGACGATGTGGTCTACGATGGGGCGTGTTTACCCAGAAGAAACCGATTCACTCTCGATTTGCATGATACGTAAGATCCACTAAGGCAAGGCATTTATTTCACAAAAGCTTTTCTTCGTTCGTGTCGCTGGAACATGAACCATGAAACGATGTCACTTTTTTGGGCTACGACCCGAATGCGATAGAAATAAACTATTTTTTACAAAAAATTAAACCGACTTCAACACCACAAATAGGCACTCAAAAGCGAAAAATAATTTAATATAGGTGATTATTATAACCGCTACTCACTCATCCATATGAAGTCGGTGCCAGGCTAGTTAAAAAGTTAGTAGATATACTATGTACGAGGTAGTAAGTAAGTAGGCATAGGTAAGTAGTATCTATCTACTACCTGTTAGATTTGGCTGGCACCGACTTCATACAGATGAGTGAGTAGAGGTTATAATAATCACCTACATTAAATTATTTTTCGCTTTTGAGTGCCTATTTGTGGTGTTGAAGTCGGTTTAATTTTTTGTAAAAATAGTTTATTTTACCCTTTTAGTGCTAAACAAGTTTTCACTAATGCATTTACACGATTTCGTGTTGAGATCTCAATACATGAATTAAACCCAAACACTGAGTAGTTCCTGTAAACCGTTAAGAAATTCCCTTGACTGTCCTTTATCTTCATCATCAGACCACTAATGACAGTCACAACCCATCTATGTAAAAAGTTCTCATCAATACAAATTCATCGAGCCCAAACACAAGGTAACTACTATGTACCGTCGAGGAGTTCCCTCGACCGTCTTCCTGTTCCCTCATCAGATCGACTCCAGACCATCTTTAAACTATACTGCTTTAATATGCTCAAGCAAAAACTTAACTAACGCACTAGTCATCTTTACAATTTTCGAAAGTTATCCTCGATTTCTCTAGGATACCATCATCAGATCCTGGTTTCCTTGTCATGGTACCACCCTTGGAATATCTCCTTTACAACAAAAAAAGAATCATCAAAATCGGTTCATAAACAACGAAGTTATCCGCGAACACACATAAAAAAAAAAAAAAGAACATACATACGGTCGAACTGAGAAACCTCCTTTTTTGAAGTCGGTTAAAAAGGGCGATAGATTTACGATACGTGCTCTCACCGAGCTACTTTCACTCTAGAAAGTGATTTAAACTCTTCATATTCGAATTTTTTCTTCATAGCTGCGTCTCTCACTGTGCTGTTGTGTTATTATTGCTTTTTAACTTTTTATCATTGAACTTTGAGCCTTACCCTTAGATTTCCACAGGATTTGTTTGTCCATAAATACCCATGGCAGGGGACATTTACTAAATTAGTTGGTAAGCCGAAATTTGTTTCCAAAGCAAAAAAATTGGTTGCCTGTAAAGTCGGTATACGGGCGAAAGTTTTACGTGACAACGACTTTGAGTGGTAAAATAATTTTACGGAAGGGACGCGTGCCTTTCACTTTTTATGTCTGTCTCTCTCGCTCTTAGGCGGGCTAACCATGCCCGAGTGGAAGGGACGCGTGCCTCTCACTGGCTCTCGTTGTGAGCGCATAACGTGAGCGGAGCGTAACGCAGTTTCTTGAAGTGTCACCCGGCAAACCAATTTAGCGTGCCTTTCACTTTTTATGTCTGTCTCTCTCGCTCTTAGGCGGGCTAACCATGCCCGAGTGGAAGGGACGCGTGCCTCTCACTGGCTCTCGTTGTGAGCGCATAACGTGAGCGGAGCGTAACGCAGTTTCTTGAAGTGTCACCCGGCAAACCAATTTATAAGACGTTGTCACGTCAAAAACCTACAGCTTTTAAGTCTATTGTAAATTCTATACATCGACTCACTCGTGGCGTAATAGACTTAACCAGTTACTTAGTATAGTTATGAAAATGTCCACAAATTCCTGTTCAGAAAGTGATACACCCGTTCCGAACAGACGCATAGAAAGTGAAAATCCTCTAATTACAATAGATTAAGTCGGCGAAGCACGATAAAATTGCATTCATTGACATTATGGATTCCGATGTTTACCTTTCGAAACACTTTTATTTTCATTCCTGCCATGCTGTGGCGTATAATAATATATTCCACTTGGCATTATTAGGGTTGTATGTTGTAGTTGCATATTTATGGCTCAATGTCGTACCTGAGAGGACTGTGTTTCTTTATTCTGTTGATTTTATTGAATAACTAGCGGCTTGTTGCGGCTTCGCTCGGATATTCTCATAGAAAGACCATTAATCGAAATAAAAAGTCCTATACTGTCTCATGTTGGACCAAATTACACATAAACGACAATTTTGTGAATATTGGTTAACTTGACGACGAGTTCTTTGGGAACGTTTGTTCCATCATGACACTGGATTTTTATACATTAAGATGTGTTCTAGGATGATAAAAATGAACTAAGACTGACAGCATAGCGTAAATAGCCCACATTATGTTCCCACTGCTGGGACTCAGAGCCTTCTCTTACAAGGAGAGAATCACCGAACAAGTTGCTGGATGACATATTTATTTGAATATGTCTTTCTAAGAACGTGCCGGCTTCCTCACAAGGTTTTCTTTCACGGTTGAAACAAGAGGCGATGACACGCTAGTACATCTGTCATCATCACTGGTCTACGTCCAATTCTGCACACCAGTTTGTAAAACTTAATTTTGCTCAATTACCTTAAAGACCAATACACTTGGTGGTTAATCAGGAGTTCCAAATCTATTTCGATTAATTAATTTATTGAGGACTTTCCGAAATAAATTCAGTTTGAATTTTCGTATCAGTCTAAAAACGAACTTTACTATATTCATAACCATAGTGTACAGTTTCTAAAAACCACGCGATCATGAAGTCTGAAATATTTACTACCGCAATCAGCCCAAGACTGAAAACCCCAATATGACAGCGACTTATATACATATATCCTGTTGTCGACACGCTTGTTCAAGAAAAACCCCAAAGATGGTGTCGTGCGTCGCCGCATCGGCGCTGGATCTCATCTGAACGGTATCTGTGCGTGCGCAGCGATTATGCAACCGCGGGCGACGTCCTTGGCGGCGCGGGCGCGCGGGGGCGAAGGCCGAGCGCGGCCGCCGCGCCGGTCCGACGACCGGCGGCGCTTCGCCCTGTAGGGAGAACACAGTCGGGAAGGTACACACAGATCTGAGATACGAAGGAGACAGACCAAGATCATCCTAGATTTTAGATTAATTGTTGAACTGTGAATCTATTGTTATGTTATTGACACGTGGAATACAATACAAAAACATTAATAAGTCAGCGGATATCAAATTATTATCAAAACTATGATACCATTTGTGATGGGAACGTCTAGGTTGTGGAATGCGTGGGTTTTCCCCCGATAGTTACAATCTTGGTATCTTCAAATCGAGAGTGAATCGGTTTCGTCTAGGTAAGCACGCTCCATCCTAGATCGCATCATCGCTTAACATCAGGCGAGATGGTGGTCAAGTGCGAACTTAATACAGTTAAAAAAAACTAGTGTATTAGCCTTACAAACCGGTTAAAGGTCGGCCGGTGCGAGGGCTCCCCGTTAGGGCCTTAGAAGACCTGAGATACTAAATTGTTCCTTGAACTTACCTATCGGCGGCAGCCCAAGCAGAGTTTGTATCGTCTTAGGTGCCCTTGCGTTGGTCATCGTACGCGACATAGTACTCGTTGAGTACTGTAAGATTAGGTTAGTAGGGCCCGCGGCTTCTGCACTAACCCAACGTTCAGGTATTCAGTAAACGCCACTGAGATCAATAACCATAGGTTCTTTAAAAAAAAGAATACAAAAACACATCATAAAAGGAGAAATCACTATACCCCGTATTTGTAAAAAAGATGTCCATAGATGGAGATAGTTCTGACCGCTAGCTAGCGCTTTCTCTAACGCATCCAACGCTAGGCGGTCTTCGACCTTCTGCTCCAATAACTGTTTAATACAATCCCCGATCAATATCAAACTAGCCGTATGTCATATATGGCTTTGGCGTCAACGTCGTTTTTCCCTCGTCATCTTGATAAATCATTATTTTTAACCCCCGACAAAAAAAAGGGGTGTTATAAGTTTGACGTCGATGTCTGTCTGTCTGTCGGTCTGTCTGTCTGTCTGTCTGTCTGTCTGTCTGTGTGTGTGTCTGTCTGTGGCACCGTAGAGCTCAAACGGATGGGCCGATTTCGATGCGGTTTTTTTTATTTGAAAGTTAATATCCGTGCGGGTGTTCTTAGCTATGTTTGGTTAATATCGATTCAAAATGGCCGCCTCCACAAAATGGCGGACAAAATATTTCTTCACAACCTACTTCAATATGGGTATCAAATGAAAGGGCTTGACTAGTAGAGTACTAAACGCTATAACAAATTTCAAATCCAAGATGGCCGCCACCACAAAATGGCGAATTATATAATATTTTTCACTACTACCTCAATATGGGTATCAAATGAAAGGGCTTGATTAGTAGAATACTTTGCACTATGACAAATTTCAAATCCAAGATGGCCGCTACCACAAAATGGCGAATTACATTTCCTTTTTCACAATTCCCTTAATATGGGTATCAAATGAAAGGGCTTGACTAGTAGAATGTTGTACAGATAACAAATCTAAGGTAGTCGGGGGTTAATCAAAAATTTTAATTTTGTTCTTGTTCTTCATTTTAATAACACTTGAAGACACCCGATTATAATTTTATAAGGCTGTTAATCGAAACTGGCCTTTAAATTACTGAGCTTTCATTGTTTTTTTCTAGCAAGCCAAGGTACTGAAGATAGTATTATTCTGTGACCCCGGGTTTTTATTGCGAACCCGCCTACGGAACCTGCCCGGGCGAGTTATGTGCGCCGATAAAATAGGCGTAGTTACGCGGCTGGCTGGAATTCTCTCGTGCTTTTAGGTGATGGATGCTGCCGGAGAATTGTGATGGAAATTGAAATAACTTGGTTATTTTACCCGTTTTTTGCTTCTGTTGCTCCGACGAAAGGAGCAAGATCAATACGAGCATAATGTAGCAAGGAGTTGGGATAGAATGCGCTTGCGCCTAAGCGTTGTTATTGTAATATTAGCTTGTATTGTCTCTCCTTCTTCCGAATTTTAACCCTGACGCACTTTTCACGGGGGCTTTGTCGTTGTGCGACATAAGCCCCTAAAAAAAGAAAAAAAAAATTATAAATAAAATAAAAAAACCCTGACGCACTAACAACATAAATTTATCTGTGTGGGAGAGAAAGAGAGAGGTGTGTGGGAGAGAAAGAGAGGAGGTGTGTGTGTGTGAGAGAGAGAGTGAGGGTGTGTGTGTGTGTCTGGCAGACATCCGAACGGATAAACCGATTTTTGTGTTTGATTTAATCGAGTCATCTTAGCTGTATTTCATTAGTCAGTTCCACCGTTTCCAAGTTATATTAGCATTTTCGTTAGCTGCGGTAAGAGTCTTAGACGCTAAATGGGTATTTTGAAAACATACGTGTGACCTAATATTTTAAAGAATTGGGCTATTTTAAGTATTTAATTTAATTGATGTTTGTAAATGTGTATTCGCATTGAGATTGGAGAGACGCGTGCGCAGGCAATAAATAACCTCTGATAGGCGCGATACTCTCGGACAAGGAATTCTGTGACACGAAGCTTACGGGTTCTGT
>CM029776.1:23948422-23973422 GCA_017562165.1 Ectropis grisescens
TACTGTTATTCCAATAGCTTTATTGGATCTAAAGACAAACGAATTTCCCTGCTCCTACGGACCACTTAATTCTGATTGCTGGACGATATTTTGCGCAAGCCGGCCTGTTTCATTACCGCTTTGACATTTACATGTGTTTCTGTAATTGGATTAGGAATGAAACGAATTGGTAGCAGCAGTTGTAACGGCCTAACAAAACACTCTTGTGAAATGCGACTCGAAGCGTCAGAATCGGCTCAAGGTGTGCTTGGCTACTAAACATTATTCTTATACCGGTATTGGTTAGGTACTTGATTGCGTTTAGTAATCAGGACATAATTCCGGTTACCTAGTTCCGGTCTGATAAATACATCAAGTAAGGATTACAGATACTGACAAGTATAAAAGGAGTGGTAACGGTATAGTTTAGAAGCACAAGGAGTCAGTTTTGGAATACTAGGAATCAGCAAATCTGCATATTTAATATCCTGAAGAGTAAAATCTGATGAAAAACGCAAGGTCAATCACATACATTTTAGTGTTTGGATAAAGTTTAAGGCTACATTTTTCACAAATTGTTAAAGGACCTATTTATACAGAATTCTAAAGTACCTTTTAGTTTTCTATACCTACTCTTTTATGTACGAATTATTCAAAGATGTTGGTATAATTATCATTAAATTGTCTTTTGTAAAATTTGGGCCAGCAATAGCGAGATTTATCTGAAACGGTGTCTAGATTGAGTTTACAGAGGTAGCTAACACTATCGCTCCGTATCGTTGTCGCAACCGTTGAGCGTTTGTTTCTATACTCGCGTCACGTTTCTCTGATTAGATAAGCGTGCGGTGTTGATTCTAATTGAAAAATACCTCAGCCACCTTAGGTCAATAGAGTTAATGAAATGTAACAGGTACGTAACATTGACAAAGACTTTACGAATACATTACACCTACAACAGATTGTGAGAGTTTCCGAGCGTAAGTTTCAAAAGTGTTTTGAGTTATTCAATAGGCAAGTCTATTGTGAAGAGACATTTTAGCACTCTCATTGAAGATGCTCATGACAATAAGTGAGAAATAGCGTCGGCATGCGTGATGACGCCGCACTCAATGGCGCGCTAACGAAGCTTCACACTTGAGGTGTCGATTCCAAAGTTCCGAAGGTGTTTCTCAAGTTTTACTCCAACACTTAATAAAAGAGTTGACAGGACTAGATAACGCTGATAGAATGACGTTACTAGTTATTGAAGGAATTACATTTCCGCTCTCCATCTCAATCTCAATCTGAAGTATCCAGGTTGAATATTTATTAACGAGCATCCGTAATTACTTCAGATTAATATGAAAACTAACGTGGTTATTACACATTTTACATAAATACACGGGTAACTCAAGTTTAATATAGTCAGTCCAGTCCGACTCAAGTTTCGATCGCGTCCGGCGATCTTTTTCAAGAAGAGTGCGCGCGCGGGTTCAGTTTTAGTTTTCTATACCTACTCTTTTATGTACGAATTATTCAAAGATGTTGGTATAATTATCATTAAATTGTCTTTTGTAAAATTTGTGCCAGCAATAGCGAGATTTATCTGAAACGGTGTCTAGATTGAGTTTACAGAGGTAGCTAACACTATCGCTCCGTATCGTTGTCGCAACCGTTGAGCGTTTGTTTCTATACTCGCGTCACGTTTCTCTGATTAGATAAGCGTGCGGTGTTGATTCTAATTGAAAAATACCTCAGCCACCTTAGGTCAATAGAGTTAATGAAATGTAACAGGTACGTAACATTGACAAAGACTTTACGAATACATTACACCTACAACAGATTGTGAGAGTTTCCGAGCGTAAGTTTCAAAAGTGTTTTGAGTTATTCAATAGGCAAGTCTATTGTGAAGAGACATTTTAGCACTCTCATTGAAGATGCTCATGACAATAAGTGAGAAATAGCGTCGGCATGCGTGATGACGCCGCACTCAATGGCGCGCTAACGAAGCTTCACACTTGAGGTGTCGATTCCAAAGTTCCGAAGGTGTTTCTCAAGTTTTACTCCAACACTTAATAAAAGAGTTGACAGGACTAGATAACGCTGATAGAATGACGTTACTAGTTATTGAAGGAATTACATTTCCGCTCTCCATCTCAATCTCAATCTGAAGTATCCAGGTTGAATATTTATTAACGAGCATCCGTAATTACTTCAGATTAATATGAAAACTAACGTGGTTATTACACATTTTACATAAATACACGGGTAACTCAAGTTTAATATAGTCAGTCCAGTCCGACTCAAGTTTCGATCGCGTCCGGCGATCTTTTTCAAGAAGAGTGCGCGCGCGGGTTCGCAGCTCGTTTAGCGCTGCGCTACCGCGCGCGCACTCTTCTTGAAAAAGATCGCCGGACGCGATCGAAACTTGAGTCGGACTGGACTTGTGTTACTTTGGAACACACTGGAAACGTGAGTTACCCGTGTATTTATGTAAAAATACTTCAGATTAACGTAGTCGACACTGGAGTCACAATACAAATATAGCCGAGACATTCCTCCTCCTCGCTACATTTACATTTTATTTGATTTATTTAACAAGTCGCAAGAATATACATAATAACAATTGTCTATATGTAATCGGTCCGTGGAAAAAATACGTTACACCAACAATAGAGGTGGAGACGGCATACGATCGTGCGACCGATGTTGATGACGACAGTAATGAACTCGAGGCTGCCATCCCGAACGATACAGATCGCAAGAGCGTACAGCAACGCAACAAAACCGTTGCATAACCGCGGGAAAACATCGGATCACGACGAGACCGCCCCACAGCCATTATCCGAATGGCTAATGTCGATAGTACACATAAACACGCAATTAACTCCGCGGAGCTACGAATAATTCAAGCCAACGTCTCCAGCGAAAGCGACAACGATGCTTAGGCTCTCGAGGCGATATATCGCTTCACCAGACCAATAATTCCGAGAGCGATGCATTAATTAAAAACTGTTCGGACATTAATCAGGCGCCGGCGGTACGATCGCGATCGGCGGTTCCGATTTATTATGCTCCAGATAAGAGCTGGTTCTCGCCGATCTGCGGCCCGATATTCAATGATCAGCCGAGTTTTCCATAACGAGACGCCATTAAGGACCACAGACGATACAGTACGAGGGTTCGACAAAGGATCAGCGAGCGCCGTCGGTCAGGATTATGCAAAGGGTCTGCATTCGAAAGGAGCAGCGCATTGCGTCAGGCCGCTCGCGAGCGCTAGAGAGCGGATCGCGTGGCTATTCTGCGCAATAATTTGCATAGTTAAGAGGCACGCGGCCATTAGACGAGGTGTCGCCGACGACGGTAACGACTTCATGGAACCCGCGCTGGTCAGCCCTCATCTGATTATGAGAAGACGAGATTCTTGCCGGCCATTGCGCAGTATTAACGCATACTTACTTGGGAGAGGCATTTTTATGCGTTGTAGTATCGATGAACCGCTTTACTAGGAAGTTCACAGCTGCAATTTAAAACGGGCCCGTGGATGGTTCAAGTTGCTCCATAATAATGTTGTAGAAAGATCGCCGACGGCAGTGGGTGGTCGCGATAACGCGCCTCGCTCGGTATCCCAGCGGGTGCATTGTCTACCTATACCGATAAGATAATTAAGCACCCCACGCATTATATCTATTTCACTATCACTTTACTTCAATTGGGGCAAGTGGCACTGACAATGCACCGGTCGTTTTCTGTTTACGTTTAGTTATTATGCAACGAGCATAATGGATTTTCCATTTCATCGCACGTGATAAAAGTGAAAATCAACAGTTAGTATGACGTGTCGACCACGTCCGGTGGTGCCCCGGTTCCTGGCATCAAGTGGAACACTTTGCTTTCTAGGAAGAGCCTGGCGAAATGACGAACGACGAAGCGCTGCCAGAATACTAACGACCAAGTAGACCACTAATGTTATATCTATATGATAACCACGATTAATCATCCTTGAATCATACTAAGGTCAATTCATTCAGCAGCATCGTAATTTCAGCAGACACATAAAAGTTACAATTTAAACGCGGGAGTCGTAAAAGAGCCCACATTCGTATAAAAGACGCATAAACGGCAATTGCGTCGTTTAGAGCCGCCTGGAGTGAGTGTATTGTGTCAAGGCGAACACTTTCAAAGCACACCAGTTCTCGCAAAGAAACTTGTCCTCAAATGTTGAAATAGAACCTGCCGCGATTACTTTCGAGGATTTTGACTTTTACGGATCGAGGAGTGTCTCGCACCGGTGCGGAGCGATGTAAACGACCTCAGGCCGGCAACAGCAGTCGACTAATGGACATCTCGCACCAATCCGCGCACCCCGTACCAAACAATGACCCCGCGCAATTGCTGATTCGATTGCACAATCTCGCATTACGCACAATATAATCAAAAACTGTAGTGTGGACTGGATTGCGAGTAACGGGATTGCTAAATCTCGCCGGGCGAAACGAGAGCACGTATTTTGTCACACGGGTTAACCAAGAGCGTAGGAGACGTTCTAATTGGCAAGTGAAGCGACGTTTGGAGACACTGGGCCTCCGACGCCCACGCCGCGGCCTATCTCAAGTGGGTCACTGTCGATGCGTCGATTCGCGAATCAGGCTTTATTGTTATCGGATTACGATTGGGTGGCGCCCCAACGTCCGCAGGGTCAGTCGTCAGCGACATTGTTATCTGAACTTGGCAGCTGTGACCCTCACCTGTGACATGTATTACGCGTGTGCGTATTGCGAAACGCAGTTAACACCCACTGACATGTATATTTATTCGAGCTTTACATCAGTGATATTAACTGCGGGCATGTTGTGTAGGCCGAATAGTCGGCTATCTACTTTGACAATCATAGAGGTACATTTCTTTAATCTACTAGCAGAGCTGTCATCAGAACCAGATCATGCCACGAGCCACGATAACTTGATAATTTTAGCTATAGACAGATAAGTACTACAAGCTCAAGCGATAATCGAGCAATTGACTTTTAATTTTTATTATTATTCCAACAGTTCTGAAGGAGTTAAAATGTTATGTCCTGTTACAATGTAGATAAAACCTTAGGGCAATCAAAAGACCAACTCGATGGGGCAATCTATGAGCAAATAACTTCATCGAGAAGCGTCGCATAAAAGCGCTATAAAAGATATTACGTGTCCTGGGGAAGCGTGGTCGGAGATGGGGCGGTCCCGATAGCACCGTAAGATCACAGATTACTTGCGCCTGCGCCGTCACATGGCGTCCACAACAACAGCCGCTCATAAAACGTCTCCTGCGCCGATATGAGCGTGTATCCGTTCAGATAATCTCGCCGTTAATACCAGTCATTTTATTGGTTTCTTCGGTTAGGAAGTTGTAAATATCGAATGAAATACCGATAGTTTCGTGTCACGCATCGCCTAAGGAAATTGGAGTTGAGGAGACGCTTTCTCAGCTGGCGCTGTCGAAATCTCTCCTACCATGTAATTACTCATTGCTTCATTGCTCTTCCCTTCCATTTACGAACTTGAAACGTTATCGATTCGAAATTTCTTGTTGATGAACTCTAAGTGATGTTACACTTCTAGTACCTAATAAGTTTCTGAATTAGCTTATTTAATGGCAGTGCCAATGTTGTGATTCGTCCCTTACAGGGCAATTACGTTGTCAATTCACGCAGTACATTTATTGCAAACGACATAAAAATTGCCCGGAAACGACCTCTCAAGGGCGCACTACAGTAATATCTCACACAGGAATTCGAAAAATTCGGCTAACACCTTAATATCGATGGAATATGAATGAGAATCGTTTAACACGCAGGAGAAGTCGAAAGGCATAATGCGTGCGTTGAACTTAAAAGGTTGTGACAGGGGTATTACGGTAATTACCTTAATTTGTAAACACAAAAAACGGCCGTCGACTCCCCGTAAGTTAACTGAGCGCAAAATAAAATAACAGAAGAAACGAAGGCGAGAGGTGAGCCGGCGCAGTTGATTCGTTTAGAATACGGATTGCGCAGCAATTAGCGTGCCCAGTCCACCATAGCTCGCTTGTGAGAGAGCATTATCAATTTTCCGTATAAATGTATAATTGGGCAACAGTTTTACAAAGGCCGTTATGCTGGACACGTTTGCGTCTTAGCAAGAAACTGAGTTTCTGCCTGAACCGTTTCTGACATAAGGTCGAGAAGGTCATTGTCGTTTAAAATGGTTAACTGCCATTTCGGTAAACTGAGGCATGACCGGGAGGTTTTTGGCGGCACGAGCCTAACTATCAACAGGTAGATCATCATCATGACAAACTCGTTTGGAATGCGTCGGGAAACAACCACATCGGTCGTTGACTGCTCGCCCAAACAGTTCCACATATGGCCACATCTATTGTGCCTAAAAACAAAGTGCGAATCATGATTCACGTGGCCGTCGCCAGCCTTTAGACGAAGGTCACTAGTCATCAAGTAAATGAATGTCGACAGTGCGTAAATCAAATTTCATAACAAGGAAATCACTAGTATCTTCATACCAGGCTCGATAGCATTAATTAACTCCCTAAACGAGCGACCTTCTAGGCGACAGGAGATTAATCTACAAACGCGTATATGATACACCGAATAACAATTGTACCTGACGATTAATATGATTGCGAAATGTCCGAAAACAGCGTGGTCGTCTTATGACTACACAATTAGTAATAACTGACTCGGAGGTTTCGTATCCTCGAAATTCTCATGAAATCTGACCCGCGATTACAAACAAACTTAGCCACTTTCTCACACTGCATTTGCTGGTTGCAAGTTTGTTCGCAAGGTTAGATCGTTTTTTTTTAATATAATACAGAGCGACAGGGCGGTCAAGACAAGCGCTTGATGGTAAGCAATGCGCCGTAACAGCACAGTGGCACGCAGGGATTTAAACATTAATTGATTTTAAATCAGTGTCTAACACTGCACTGACATCGTTATGAGGTGACACCAGATAATTGATCTCTTTACCCTATAATTAATCCAAAATGATTAAAGTGGAAGAGAAACTCGAAGTTTTCAAGATTGATGCGTCCATCTATCCGTTTTGAGAATCGTTGGGTATTGGGTACGTAGATAGAGGATGTCCTCTTAGTTTCTCCATTATTTCGTTCCGTTCTTACTACTTTACGATGTAAATGCCGCGCTATCGGTCCGTCCGATCGGTTGTAACTTTCCGATCGGTGCGCCGCGGTCGGGCGACGACGCGCGACATCCGAATAGGGTATGGGACTATGGACGTCGAAAGTGTCGTTAGTTTACCTGTAATTGGACCTCACATAGTCTCGGGAAGGAATGGCCGCGTGACCATACTTCGAAGGAAAAAGTCGGTGAGCTGTATTCGCTTTTAAAAAACAAATAAAAACAAAGATCGGAGAAGAAATTTACATAAAGGGCTAATTTTCAGGTGTCTTGTGCACATTTCACATAAGTTTTATAGGGTTGTAAGGTTTTATAGGTCATAGGTTATTTCTGAATAATTCTCACTCACAGTTCCACAGTTCCTGAAATTACCAAAAACGTGGTTTCATTTTTATTTCTCTAAAAAAATAATTTTAACTAAGGATTAAAAATAATGTTTTTATTTTTCACCCATAAACATGACTAAGAAACATTGGTATTTATTTATACATAAACTTCAATTCATATTAATTGTTAAATGATTATTTAATAACTTTGCAGTTTATAGAGACACATGTTAATCAATACAAACATATATAAATATTAATACGTGAAGCAAACACTTTGTACACCTTTTTACAAAAATTGCGCGGACGAAAATTTCCCACACTTTTGAGTGAAGGGAAGGACTGCACTCCTGAATATTTGTTTTAAATTATTCGCAACAAAATACATTAAATCACTAAAAAAACATTACACACATTGCTATGTATTTGATACACACACATATGTACTTATTTATGCTTTTGTTTATTTCAATTTTATGGTTGTTTTTCGACTACATAGCGACCACTAGTAAAGAAAAACGCACAATATACGACGTAGCCATAAACGATGACGTAGTATATAAGGGAGGAGCGTACTTATCAGGGTTGACACTCGATATCAATCACCCTACTTCTTTGAACACTGATAAAAGTAATCTGACAAACACTACGAGAACGTAAACAAATGAAAACATTATCTAAAGCGTATATAAAGGTAACAACATAATAACGATCGGAAAAACACGATCGTTCAACTACCCCGTCACCGGCTCGTTACGCGTTCGAATGCGATAACAAGGTTTGCGCGAACGCACCTACTGTAAGTATTTTCATTTTAACTATTATTGGTTCACACTTGACCACCATCTCGCCTGATGACAAGCGACGATACGGGCTACGATGGAGCGAGTTTACCTAGAAGATACCGATTCACTCTCGATGTGAAGACAACAAAATTGTAACCATCGGGGAAAACACACACATGCAGCGTATTCCACAGTCTAGGCTCTAGACGTCTGTCACAAAACTTGGGTAAAATTACTTCGTTCGAGACTTTGTCGTTTATTTAAAAAAAAAAATTAAACCGAAAATGGAAAGCTGAAAGTCAAGCTAAAATTAAACTCAAAGGTAAAAAGGCCAGGTAATAGTGAAATTAAAATTTAAAGTTAGGTCAACGTTCATGTAAAAAAAAATAAAAGGTCAAAGTTAAACTCAAAATAATTGTCGTATGATACATACCTATCCTTCCCCTCATAAATCCGAGGTGCCTAAGCCACATTGGATTTGGTTGTTTTCTTAAAGATAGAGATAGAGGTACCTATGACAGTTGACTCTAAGTAGTATGTCTACTACCTACAGAGCTTTGGGCGAGCGCAGAAGATGCATATCCCTACAATACATTGTATTCGCTACCATTATCAGTACGTAGGACTTTATTTTCGTTCTTAATCCTCGATTGATTTGTTCCCCTTAAAACACTGTGTATCGTTCCAAAAAACATCGATTTAGTACGACAACAAGCCGAACAACTTGTTTTCATTCGCGTTTCGTCTACAATTAAAACATAGCTATTTATCTAACAAATCTATGAGGTTAAATCGAAACTACTACCCAGTGTTATCCAGAACCGGCTATTAAGCTTGTTCAAGCGTTAATGCTTAATAAATAGGGTTTAGTATTCCTAGTTGGGATAGGCTCGATCCCGTTGTAAAAAACCCTTGCCCTTAGTGACGGAAAGGGTCTTCCGGCTCAGTCCCGTATGCCGTGAATATTCCAACCTCATTTACGCACTGCTTAGCAGTATGACATATTCTGCGGCGTTGGTTCGAATTACCATATTTCACTGAAATGTCGTAGGCGTTAGCCTGGATTTTGTAGTATGTAGGGAAATAGAATGAGTATGTAAATGTTTAATGAAATAGTTTATCAACCACATAAGGAGACCAATGTGAGACCTACATGATTTCCAATAGAGGACAGCGAGAGAGAAATGGAACAACATAAGATATCAAAGGAAATAATGACAGATGAAATGTATCTCGTGTTAGTAGCGATAAGGAAGCATAGCAGTACACTTTACGTTCTCAGTGCTGGATTCGGCTTGGCAAGTGCGGGTTGGAGGTAAGACCTATGGAGTTGGCCTCCGATGACCTCTATCTCTACCTCTGCCTACCGAACTTTGGGTAAGTGCAAAAGGCACATGCACCTACTAACCTAAGCTTACGTGATGGACAAAATCGTAAGAACCCCAATACTCCTCGCGACAGGATTCCACAAACAACTAATCAATCTCACAAGTCGCATGCCCCAAGTTCTCGCCCTCAACCTTGCCCGTCTAGATAGAGGAGAAAGATAATGGGCAAATTCCACACACATACTGCACAAATACCAATAAATTACCTATCTAGACAAAGCAGCGAATAATTAACGGTTTACTTAGCGAATAACTGAGGCTTGCAATTAAATGTTTGCGTGGTGATGTCACCGCTTTCTGTGCATTTGCGCTGTATTTACAAGCGATGCGGCATCTGAATTGTGCACAAACTGAAGATTTACTATACTACATACTATATTTTCTTTCAAGTGTAAGCTGACAACTCAGAAAGTGAAACAAAGATAGCTTAAACCATTCTGTATTAATGTATAACATCGGTATTTAAACTAATTAACCAGATATCTATAACTAATTTCAATATCCATCTTTTTTTCCACCTATCTTTTCGCTGACATCCCAGATCTGTCTGCCAAACTAATTCCATATTTTATTTAAATTTTCAGCCAGTAATCATATTTTATCAAGGAGTTTTGTACAAGCCTATTTGAAACTTACACAAGCTATACTTTTTTGGCACGTTAGGGAAAAATGCTGATAGTATTTTATCAGAACTAACACTCTGAAGTTAGGTAGTCAACATTGAAGTTAGCACACATTGTAACTAACTTCAGGTTAGTAAGAAGTATTAGATTAGAGCTTTGAAGATATTATCAATTCAGATGGTTAAAATTTCCAACATTGAGAGGTGTTTAAAGTTACTCTTTATACATTTTTTTTCGCAATACATTTAAAAGTTGCCATAAATAATATACCTAAATGAAATTTTCCAGTTGATAGAGGGTTTAAGCATCTTGTTTGACTTTCATCGGTCTATGGATAACACAGATGTATCTACTCGTATTACATGTTGAAGTGTAAGTGGTTCATTAAATACGTTATCGATACTTCTGCAAATATCAATTATACCTATTTAGAACAGTAAGTTATGGATATTAGATAACGAGGTAATAATGCAAGAACTGGATTGCGACAGTCGCAGTATATGCTACAATGTTAATAATGATCGTATCTTTCATTGTTAGTCTACTTCTGAGACGTATAATAAATACATTGTGGGACTTGGGAGTATACCACAAGATTCTTACGTCATTGATATTTACTCACTATTTAATTTTGAATAAAGAAAAGTTTTTGAATAGAAACATAATTAATTGAATAAATTTGGTTATAGTAAGTACCGCACTGTGCTACAGAGCATAACCATACCATATTTATTATTGTATTGTTAAGAGCCTGAAATGTCCCCATGCTGGGCAAATATTTCCCTATCCTCATATTATTTTTTACATGTAAAATGTACACGTTAAAAAAAAAATATCTCTACTCCATGACACTGTTAGGGCGGAGCAAGCAAATGTAAATACACATAATACCTCTATATTGAAGCAAATAAATAGATGTAAAAAATATATTGTTATGAGTAAATAATACTCATAACAATACGTTAAATGTCAAACATTTTATACAATAATACTATATATTGTATCACATTTTCTATCTAACATAATATGATTCAATGTAAGAGATGCAAACATTTTTGCTCTAGAAAAATTTATAACCCGTTTATAAATTGCTTGACGAATCTGGTCCCGGCACGAATATTAAACGGAGAGTGATTCTTTCGTTAGTAAAATGATTTTAAAGTATATTAAGATATTTCAAGAAATGAAATGACAGTTCACACAAGGTCACTGACAATCAATTGATTTTGTGTACATGTATCCCAATTCTTTGTTAATCTTCTATGATTTGGTTCACTTACCTTTCAACCTTAATATCACAAGTTCATAATTAATTATTTGTAATTATAGTATGTTACGTATGCATCTTTTTTATAGTAAAGAGTGACGAGATGAGCAGTACACACCTCTGATGGTAAGCAACACGCCTGCGCCTGCCCAAACAGCATAGAGTCACACAGGTATTGGATGACAAAGCCAAATCACAACCTAGCACTGTACTCGTCACTCAGAGATATGAGATGTTTTCTCTTTATGCCCTGTAATTTCTCTGGAGATATTGCCCTTCGAACCGGAACACAGTGATGTTTATACATAACTGTTTGTCGGTAGAATAACAGACAACAGTGTGATACTTCCCCAGGCGAGTATCAGGCTCGCGTAGTACTACTGGAGCTAGATAGTTGTATAGAATAGATTATTTCCACACAGACAAGCTTACACAAGTTTCACAATTAAATTACAATGTGTACATCTGTGCATGTCCATGTCCATACGTTGCATACATTTCAGTGGGCCCTAAACTTAGTTTAAGACTTGTATCTTGGGGCTCGAGTCCAAATTTACATCTTCACTAACATTCTGTGTGCGAAATGTCTATAAATATTTTCTGTTTTTATTATTGCGGCTGTTACGAATGCCGAGTATATGAAGATATTTTTCCCCCCCATGCGTGCCCCATGCGGTCGTCGCAATCTCACGGCACACAAGGGACTTCACGTACTACGCTGACGACACCGACGACGCCATCGGTCGGTTCGTCCGGCGAGCGTTGGCTGCAACACTGAAGACCATCCGAGAGTTCAATTTGCAGATGGCCATCAAAGATAGAAATGCAGTCGTGGTGGAGGCGCTGAGCCGGGAGGAGGCGGCTTAGAAAATAAAATAGGCCTAGAATTAGAATGAAAATGTTCCCTACTCCCCCTATTTCCTTTTCTTCCTAATCCAAGATTCATGTAAAAAAAAAAAAAACAAATGACAAAGGTCACGGACCCCGGAGTCTGTGGAGTTGCTACATTTAATAAAAAAAATAAAATAAATAAAGATATTTTTCAACTTGTTACGAATCTAGTGGCTTATTTGTCCCAGTCAAATTCTCAGTAATTTGAACATCTACGTTATAACCAGTAGAAATGGTCTCGCACTTAACAGTTCATGCTTTTACGAGTACTTAAACTAGTAAATGTATGGTTCGTCTTGTTAATAATTCACTGTTAGGTTTAGGGATATATAAACTGTGAGTTATTCTGGCAGATAATTCTGGTTATTAAGTTTTGCACGTTAATAGTTACATCTGAGTATTCGCTACCTAAGATTTTAAGATAAAGACTGACCATTATCCAAGCCTTGCCCAGGGATTTTAACAGCGTAGCTCCTGTTCCTGTTCTTTTCTCGGAATAAACAGTAGTCTATGTGATATTTCAGACAGAGTGTAATCTGTGTTCCGAATTTTAATCACTTTTGTTGTGTTTTGTTAATCACTTTGACTCACAAACCCCCACTCCGCAAGTGATTAGTTCGATAGGAATTAATAAATATTATCGGACATTTCACACACTACACCAGGCGAGTATCAAATACCTCAAATAAATAAATATTGGTGGACAATTCACACACAACACCATCTGACCTCAATCTAAGCAAAGCTTGTATTATGAAAGCCAGATAACTGATACAATACTCATACAGTCGAAAATGCATACTTATATTACCTAGAAACACCCAGACACCGAACAAATATTTGTATTCATCACACAAATATTTGCACTGGGTGGGAATCGAACCCTTGGCTTCGCAGGCAGACTTAATACCAACTAAGCCACGAGTACGAACACTGAATCACATGTGATCAGAGACATATAAACACTAAAGCAGCGATTCCCACGGCTGCCCCGGTTCTGCGCGGGCGCTTCGCCACGGTTCCTGAACTCCCTAACAGCGCCAGATGCAGCTCGAAGGAACGTTGCCCTTGCTACCACTTAGATGCGCACACGCAACATACTTAGGCAGTTACAATTGTTACATTAAAATTCGTAGTACTCACTTTAAATCGCATTTTTTGTTTGCCAGTTATTCTACGCCAAGCAGGGATGAGTTCTGGCACCATTATTGTATTCTGATTCGAAAGGCAATTTTTCACTATAATTATAGATCATAGAGATAGATGCTGATATCTGGGTGACGAGCGTAGTGTTGCGTGCTAGGCAGTGATTTGGGCTCTTCATGTTCAATGACACTTGCTGTTATGGGCAGGTATAAGTGTACATCAGGCACACGTACTGCTCGTCACGTCATCCTCTTTTGATATACACATTGGCGTTAGCTACTTTGTCGAGAAACTAAATAAAACTGTCATCCATACAAATTCTGTTTCTGGTTTTCGTCCACCAAGTGAACAACAAATCGATCGGTAAGTATTAGCATATCATCAAGGTAAAAAAAGCACTCCACGACTGGAAAAGCGCTCACAGCAGGTGCGCGGTGACCCTCTCCGGGGCGGGGAAGGAATGTGCTAATAATACCCGGCGCCCGCGCACGCCCCGACCTGCCCTGGCCGTGCGGCGCCTCGCTCCGCTTATGTAAGGAACTTAGCACGCGAAATAGCTCTTAGGTGTATGGGTACGCAAACAACACACCCTCGAAAATCCAAGTCACTGCCTTTTATCCAAACAGCTCCCGATCCCTTTATTTTCCCGGGATAAAATATTATATGTGTTATTCCAGACCATTATCTTTCTATCATCCACCATAATCCCTTCAGTGGTTATTGCGTAATATAGCAACAAACATACATTTAAATCGTACGACGCTGTACGCTCTCCTATGGTAGACCGTAACAACAGTACACAGTAATAGGCCTATCAATTATTAAATTAGACTTTAACGCACTTATGTTTTAGCATTTGTTGCTCATTTTTTTTGAGATCACATTGTGTCCCAACAGCAAAGGCAAACCCTTCTTTCTGCTTTTGTCTGTCTCGAGTCAAAGTACCCCAGTCTTTAAGGTGTTTGTCGATGTCGTCCCGTCATCGTCTATTAGCTCTACTGGATCATCGTTTCCTATCTGGCTACCATTGGGTGGTGATCCTAGCCTAGCGATCGGGTGACATTAGATCAACACATGTTCAGCCCAGTCCCACTTCAAATTGTTTGTTTGCCTTTTGGGTCACGTCAGCTATAGCTTCAGTCATTGCGCTGACAATTTATTTTTTGATGCGCTATTACAATGCAATAAGCATCATAATCCGAAGTATGACGGATAACTATTGAGTCGTCTGTGTGAACTCGAGTTTATTGGCATATCACCCGACCATCACAATAGAGGATGCAATACCACGACTCCGGCTACACGCTCCGCGAATGCCCGATGGCTGCCAAGATTGTAAGTTATAAAATGAATGTTATTTCTCCAGCTTGGCAGCAATACAATCTTTATTTCTCGTGGCTCCGTAAAGATTCAATCCAAAACTTGGGTATAACAGTTACCGTTATTGTTTCATACTGGTTCCCTCTGGTTTTGTTTTGTATGCTATTTGCCAAAGTTTTGACCATACCACTTCAATAAATTGACTGAGTTTTAGTAGTCCAAACTTTGAGCAAATATTTGGAATACGATTGTTACTGTGCGAATAGACACAGCTATAAATGGCATTTAAGTGATATTCTAGAAAATAGCAGTACTAGATTATAACAATATAACTTACGAGTTATTGTGACATTAATTGTCAGAACTTGCATAAAAGATACTGAAGAAAAGAAAGCCGTCAAACAAAAACAATAACTCAACGCAATTTCAGTAAATAAGTTAGTTGAAAATTCCATCAAAACGTACCAAAACCAGCAATAAAATATCAATGCCGAACAAATTCCGGTAGATCTCCAGTCACCTTCAACCTGTCGCTGCTCACTACCGAACTGGTATCATAAACCGACGCCACGGGTCACCCTGACACATTTGCCGCTCCATTCTCCACTCCATTAACGCGTTAGATATGATTATGATGGATTGATTTGCTTAATTGGTACACGAGCTAGAGAATTGCGATGCATAAATTGATATGAAAGAGGGGGGCGGAGGAGCTTAGGCATTCTTTACAAAACAGCTTGCTGTGACCTTGGAGGATTGCATAAGAAAATTAGATGATATATCTAGAGCGATTAATAAATAGACTGAAATAAATAGTTACAATCCTTATTTGCGAAAATGAGTAGTTACAATAAGATTTTAAATAAGTTGTTTAAGTTATCAATTTTATACATTTAAATAGAAACTAGACCCTAACTAACCCCATAGAGGCAAAACTTACTACAGAGTACGCCGGGGAAGTTGATACTACATTTGGCAATTATTCCACCGTTAAGCAGTAATGTACAAAAATTACTAAGTTCCGGTTTAAAGGGCAATGTTTCCAAGGACATTACAGATTCTGGGTGACGAGCATGGTGCTGGGTAGCGATTTGGATTCTTCATGTTCATAGCGCTGTGGTGTGTATGAGCAGGGGGTGTTGCACATCATCAGGCGCATATTTATCTTGCTTATCAAATCACTTGTATGCCGTAAATAAAAATCTAAAAGTACATTAATAAGAACAAACGCAGACCCGAGACCTACAAACACAATCCCAGATTACCGAAGACATGATTTCTTCTAAACCTATTACATTACAATACAAGAATGCTGATCGACATCGGGAATACGAGTATAAACCTGTTGGTTGAGAAACGACGTAAGTTTCTAACGTTTTACAACTCGCAATCGAGTTTTCCAACTTGGCGGGTTGCCCTTATGTAACCAACAAAGCCTCATGGGAAGCGAGACCTTTGCCATTATTCATGATACCAAGAAAAAGTGTAACTAATCTCTACGAATGTGGTTCGTGGAAAGCCGTTGGGGTGAACGGAATTGACCTTTGTTAGGTGTTTGAGTTTTTTGCAACGATATATTTAATGTTTTATGAAATAGTGTCCAGATGAGCAAGAATGGAGACAGATGGTAAACCACACGCTTACCTATAAGCACAGCACACGCAGTCATTTCAACATGAAGCTTTCAATTCAAAGCACTAGGTAGTGCTTTGAATTGCCTTATCATCAGTATTTATCGACGAATAAGATGAATGTTATCTTCTCTTTCCCCCATATTTTTTCTGGAAAAAATTATCTTCGAAACGGAACAAAAAAGAAAAAAAGGTGTGGAGTACTTCGCCAGGCGGTTTTGAGAAAGTCCATCTTTTTTTATGGGTCTTATGGTATGGTAAAGATATCCTATATTGTATATTTCATTTAAATGACATGGATGAACAATAAAGACTTTTCATTCATTTATTAAGGCAGTTGGCCTATCTGGCATAATTGTCTAAAACCATTTCATATTCATACCACTCACATGTTGTACTCATTTATCGTACTCAACTAGTACATCATCTAGTACAATCCATTGTAAATCATTCAAGCTGTATTTGAGATGGTTCCCTCAGCGTGTATCGCCACTGTCTATTCTACAAAACCTTACCCAATCAAGATTAACATTTCACGCAATGTAAATGATATCCGTGATGTATCAGTGCAGCAATCACCTCAAATTTGCCCTTTCCGTCAAGAAGCAGCGATTGCGTAACTTGGAAAGTGTTTCAGAGCAACAATAACAGTCGCAGTGTTTGCATTCACTCATTCCCCGTCAATAGCGCTTAGTTGCTTCGCCGGATAAGCTAATGTTTTCAACCTTTTGTCACAAGATCGGAGACAAAAACTCGGTTTAGAAACGTGAATTATCTAATGAGGGTATGCAATGCGGCTTCCGATGTTATGTCTTAGCAGCGAAAGAATAAGATGTTGCGCTAGCTAAATTGTTTGTTTTAATTTTTTTGCTCTTCAACTTTAAAGCCGAGAGGTAGCCCACCCGTCTAACGCTTAACTAAATCGGCTTTGGCTTTCCTATTGCTGCTATAATTACAAGCGAAGAGAAGAAGAGAGAGAGAGCAACATCAGAGCTAATACCATCGTGATGTTGTAGGCTCGAATCCTGCCTGTGGCAATTTTCCATCGTCAATGGGTAGCGGTTCTGGCGACACATTTGTCCAATGGTGTCATGGATCACCTGGATTTGTACCCTTGTGACCCTTCAACGGCCAAGTAAAGTAAAGTAAAATTTTATTTGCCATAAAAGAATTACAATTAAAGATAATTTAAAAGAGAGGTTTACAAGAAAAGTAATCCTACGCTATATCGCTATTACAATGGACCCCAAACTAGGCAAAGCCTGTATTTTAGGCGCCCTATTTCCGGTTAACAAAATAGTTTGCGCTTTGCTGATATTCACCTAAAGACACAAAATGAAGTCATGCAACATTAACTATAATAATAAAGAAATCGCAGTAAGGAACCTTAGACTTGGCACGACTTTGTCTAGATTTCATTACTTTTTAGAGATGAACAAGCAGCTCCATCGAGACTTGGCTAGTGTTTTACAGAATGTTTTTAGTGGGGTTATTACCTTGAACGTGTATAACAGCATTGCAAAAAAAATTCTAAAAAGCTTTTCCTGCAAATTCTTCAAGTTCCTTCCAAGAAAGTCTAGCTTTAGCAACAGCCGTAGATTCTCAGCTATCCGTCACCGAATCAACGAATAATGCGGATTAGAGAAGTCACCATTTCCAAGTATCGATGTTTGCTAGAATTTACTGCGTTCAGTTCACACTTATCAACCAGCCAGGCATAAGGGCCAAACGTTTAAGAGTTGTTACCGAATCTATTCTAAAAAAATATTCTAATGCATTTACGTATTTGTAAAGTTACTCGTACATTGCGCTCGACCCTCTATGGTTACGGATGCGGTCTATAGCATCGTAGCAAACAAACAACAAAATTTCTATAAAAAAAAATACACTTTGAAACACAAATTACTCAATATATATAAGAGCGAAAGCTGTTTAGATTGTTCGAATAGGTAAGAAAACTATCTGTCTCATATTTTTCACTTTTAGATAGATAGATAGAAACACTTTATTGTTCACAACACAAAAAACAAGAATCGAACCCACGACCCTCGGCTTCGCAGGCAGAGTTTCTTACTACTCTAGATAGAGACATCTTACTACACTAGATAGAGACAAACAAATACGGCATCGAGGTCTTTGCCTAACATTGGGAAAAATTGGTATCACATTGCTGCACAGCGCAATGGCACACAATCTGTGCAACACTGCTTACTCTCTGTATCATTTCCGCGTGGTAAAGCGTGTGATTTCTAAAATGAGGCATCAGCAGGCTAGCATTACATATGTCGTTAGCGGTGTCGTAAACTGACGCATCATTTAGCGCGGGTCCGGGTAATGTTCTGCATGGTTTGTTTTATGACAGGTTCATTAGCGGGAATACCTTCAATAAAGGATATGGGATAGAATGTTGCACTATTGTGGCTAGCCAATTTAACACTAAGAGTATAGCTAATTGGCCGAAAAGATGAAACTTTACAAGTGCGTTATTAGGACGTCAAAAAATGGGAGAACAAATTTAGAATGTAAAACTAGGGATTGTAGAAAATATCCAAACCAACTAACGCAATTATACTTACTGTACACATATTGGTAAGATAATAACATATTCCACATATCATGTATCACACATTAGATTTTATCTATCGGAAAGCAATGGCCCGGCCGCAATTAAGACAGCATATAAATTAAGCTAGCTAGCAAGACACGCGAGCATAACCGCGCCAAAACGTGAATTCTCAAACCTGCACGCGCGACGGTTTTAAGGAATGCTAGCAATACGGCCAGTGTGAAGCCGTGAAAAGCCCGTAATTCACACGTGCCGAATAAATCTGTGGAATTGCTCGTTGAGGTGATTTCGCGTCTCCGAAATTACCGGCGGCATCGTTTGCCCTCCAGGAACTACCGTTACGCTCTTGTTGGTTTTGTAGCGCACAATGTCGCGGTCGTTGACAACCTTTAGTGCCAGTGTTAAAATTACTGGAAATGAGAGTCAAGAGGAAAGGTGTGGTTAAGTAGTTGTACTCACCGTTTACACATCCACGTACAAACTACGACTCTACTACTCTACAACTACGATATATGGAGCTGAAAAGGTTAAAATAATTGAACGTAGTTTTTTCTGGAACTACAGTTTGAATTTTTTGAAATATCTTTTGGTATCTGACAGCCCACAATAAAGCATTTATGACAATACTCGAGAATGAAAATAAGATAATATACAATTTGTTAAAAGAGAGTTTTCTATCGCGATATTTTCTAAACATTGGACCGCCATCGCGCCTGAATTATTTTAACAAGAGTGTTAAAGAAGCAGACGGTCGATCTGATGGTATATGGCATATGGCAAAGCCTATGGATATGTGCAGCATCAGTTGCCTTGACAGTTTTTTTATTTGCTCGCTCAAGAACACCCAGATATTTTACTGTCTATCGCCATCGGTCAAAGTATCACCATTGTTATACACTAACAAACGAATCAATGAACCGCGAACAATATCATAAATCAAGAGCATACGTTTTCATGTCAAACGGCAACGTAATGTGTTACGTTGCTGTGACGCATGACTTGTCCGATGAATAATGTGAATGTGAAGAAAAACATTACAAGTTTACAAGCATGTGTTGATTTTACATTGATTTCAAGTTTAACCTATGCAACAATGTTGTCACAACGTTACTTCTGCAATCTTTTCGGTAATTTTCGACTGGTCGATTTTCGCGAGGTTATGTTTGGTGGTTTCACAAGGCGCGAAAAAAAATTGTAAACCAATGTAGAGCGCCCAAAATACAGGCTTTGCGTAGTTTGGGGCCCGTTGTACTTCATATTATATGTCTAACTTGTTATACTATGCAATTCGTAAATATAACATACTTTCTTTGAGAACAATAAATCCATATATTATATATCATATTATTTTGAAGTGCAAACTTATTTAGCCGCATCGGCCATTTTTGGTAAGAAAAAACTTTATTTAAGGCGTTGTGTTACCGAAATGCAAATATGAATATTAAATTTTCTATGGCAGTTGGCCTCTACTGCCTACTGAACTTTGGGATGGCGTAGACACTAACCCTAAATGCACTTAATTCATGTATTATGTTCATACCCACAACGTTATGTTGGACACGTAACTCGGAATTTGCACTGCTTTAGTTTATCGATTAGATATATCGCGATCATGCGTTCAGGTAAATTTTGCCAACACCCTGCTGGCAACACTGTTATACTGGTCCACGTAACGTTCAAATCAAAACAACTTTATCAGACAAGCTGTTTGTACAGTTTTTTAGCTTGATGCTTACGAACTTATGATAAATTTGAACTCTACGCCGCACTAAATTAAGCTGAATGGGTTAATAGTCTCACTGCACGTGGATCTGTTTCATAACTCATTCCTAATCTGGCCAGCGAATGTCACAGATATTTGTGTTAATTGGAATCACCTTCGGTCGCGATGGCTGTCATTTGTCATGCATCTCCATTGCAAGCGGTCAGCTATATGTGGATACCGCCCGATTAATAACGACCATTGTACGACGAAATTTTGCTTGTATAATCGTAAAGTTGTTGGTAAGTCTAGTCTGCGATTTCAAAAGATGCTTGTTTGAATTCGGAGATGATTTCTTGACAATGGTTTCATTCACCATTAGATCCTAGTACTTAATGATGAAAAACTCATGATTTGTGAATTTTGCAAATGCATCTGCATTGGCAAAATTCACAAAAGGTGCAGACGGGATACGAAGACCTCACCATTTCAAAATTGGATATTCTAGGCCACCACAGCTTCAATTATAATTATATTAACTCAATAAAATAGTATGGAATAAGTAATCTAGCCTGCAAAAAATCCGACGCATCATAAAGGAAGTCGTTTCAGGTTTTTTCAAGCACTCGCACAGATTTTATAACCGTTACCCAATAGACAAGTTCAACAATAAAGCCAGCTGTAACTGGTTACATGATTAACTCGTTAAGTCATCAAGTACAGTAACGTTATCTTTTCGGTGATTAGGGTCATGTCCGAATGGGAAACACGGTATAAACATCCGTAAGCATGTTCAATGTTACGAGGTGACAAATCACCACGCGTGGGACTTACTCGATTTTTCTAGGACGCAACAGTAGCTATATTCTGTATATGCACCAATTTCTTTGTTTGCAAGTATTAACTACCTATACTAGTTTTCCCGTGTCTTTAAAGGGAAGTATGTGACACGCACAATGGCCCAATTGAGACGCTAAGTGCGGAAAAGGCCCCGTCAAACTAACTAACGTCTTTTATAGCGAAAACGCCGGCTGCACGCACGAAAAAGTGTCACGTTCCTCTTGAGCCAAAAGTGCGAACGAGACCGCAGAACAAGCTATAGAGATGCACTATCAGACTAAGCGTTCGGCTTGTGACGCATCTACCTATATATAATGACGTTATCACCTAAAATTATTCTCCGTAAAACGACTTTGCAGACCATTTTTAGAGTTCCGTAGCCAAATGGCAAAATACGGGACCCTTATAGATTCGTCATGTCTGTCTTTTGATATAAAAAAATATAAAAAACAAAAAAATTTAGGGGTGTCCCATACATAGAACTGAAATTTTTGATCAATACCATTCGTATGGGGTATCTATGGATAGGTTATCAAAAATAATATTGATGTTTCTAACACTTTTTTTTTCGCACTCGCACTTGACCACTTTTATTTTATTTAGCCCAAACTTTTTAAATGCTTGTATAACTTAAACACATAGGTTCCGATTCTTTCAAACCACAGATCGATTAAAACTAGAGTTTCGAGTACCAACATCTGCAACATCAAATATGTTTTTAAGGAGCAAATAACGTGATAGGGCTGTAGGGCAAAAAAAAACTAGTAGAATTTATTAGTATTAAAAGGATTTATGCCATTTTAAATAAATACACGGGTAACTCACGTTTAATATAGTCCAGTCCGACTCAAGTTTCGATCGCGTCCGGCGATCTTTTTCAAGGAGAGTGCGCGTGCGTGTTCGCAGCTCGTTTAGCACCTTTCGTTTAGATTTATGGCAGTTAACTTCAAGTGGCTTCTACCGCCTACCGAAGTTTGGCCTACCCTACTAATAGGGCTCTGCGCCTTATGACCTTCTAGTTATTAGGTTAGCCTAATCTTACTAACTATATTTACAGATATACGTAGACAGCTCAGATCATTCAAATCGACATCTTTAAGATATTTTTAAATGTTACAATCTTGAGAAATAACACAGCGCAGTCACATTATATTAGTCACTAGCGAAAGCTTTATTGGGGTGTGAATAAATTATAATATTTATGTGGCAATAGACGTAAATATAAAAAGGCGTAGCTAAATAAATAATGATTGTGACTCATCTCAAGGTGCAACATCTCCATTATTGATCGAACTCTGACTAATTAATTACAAGCTCCTATTCAGTTTGCAAATATTCAATATTTATTAAGATTCGCGAAAATAACTTTTCGAACCTGTCTGCGGTCTTCGTTTGTTTCAAACGTAATGTTATTATATCATAGACTCATCATTATTGACTGGATAATAAAGTACAACTATCTTAATTTTTTTGTCGCTGAATAATTTTGCTATTTTGTGATTTATATATCGTGTGACCATAGAAAATTAAGGAAATCGGCAAATACTAAAATACCACAGATTCCTTTATAAAATAAATAAATAGGTTTTTATAAAGGACTAGTTGTACCCTGCCACGCTACGCTGTGGCACAATGTGATTTGTAATGCAAAAAATAGGTAAAAACAATCCTTAAGGTCTACTACGAAGTCGGATACTCGATATATCGGCCGAAGTTATGGACATTTTATACCAGGAAACACAATCGGTCGGTTGATGACACAAAAACTGTCAAATCAGCGTCGGTCGGGATGAACGAAACGCCCGATCAGATCAACCGACCGATTGTGTTTCGTGGTATAAAACGTCCATAGCTTCGGCCGATATATCGAGAATTGGACTTCGTAGTAGACCTGCTTGATGCGGATTACATATCATTGTAAAATTTCAGCTCGATCGGTGCAGAACTTTTTGAGTTTTTGAAGCGTACACAAACCAATATAACGTTTTTATATATAGAGATTGAACCAAATAAACACCAGCATTTTAATAACGCGTCGCGACGACCAAGCGCTCGTAGATACATCATATCTGGGGGCACGGCAGTGCCCCCGCCAAGTCGAGCGCGAAGCAAACACTGCCGTACCATCCTTTACTGGAACCATTTCGCTGCTTATATTTACCTAATCATATCCCAGAACGACTGGGTGATCTAAACTTGTAAACAATTACTTAAACCAGTACAAACAATAGTCAGTAAGCGTAACCCCGAGGTCGTCGACATCGGCGCCACAAATTGCTTTTCCCTGAATCAATCAACGGCTAATCTTTTCACGCCGCCCCGCTCCCTACGTGATGCGGTTGCCGATTGAAAAATCGACTGTTTTTATCGATTATAGATTTCCATTTGTCCGCCATTTTGTTTCAAGGTAGCAAGGGAAGGCCAATCGCCAAAGCCCCGTGCAATTATTTTAACCTAATCTTTCTAATATTATAAATATCAAAGTTTGGATATTTGTTGCTCGATACGTTGGAACGCCTGAATGGATCGGGTTTCAATTTGGAATACAGTCAGATTATAGTCTGAAATGACACATACGCAATTAGTATTATCAGGAACAGCACACTGCCATTTCGGAGCCAAGATTTTGTAGAAATTTAATGTATTTTAACACGCTTTTTATTATCTTCACTTGTAACTAACTATATATGTAAGAAAATCTTGGAATCTTAATTTGACCCACTTCGCGCTCTTCGATTAGGATGAAATTTTGCACACGCTCTGAGTTCTGATGCGAATACATGACTAGCTAAGAAACGTCATTACAAATCCAATATGGCGGCCTCCCCAAGATGGCGGACTGTTTGAAATCCACCCCAATGATATGGGTATCAAATGAAAGGGTTTGCTGTCGGGAATACGAAAAAAATAGTCATGTGACTTAAATCCAACATGGCGGACATCTAAGATGGCGGATTGGCTATTTGAAATGCACCCCCATGATGTGGCTATTAAATGAAAGGGTTTGCTGAATGGGATACTTTTGTAATTTTTAGTGCGTGCTAATAGCGTGTTTTTTAAACTATTAAATTTATTTCCTAGTTGATATTTCTTTTGGATAAAGAGTTGGTAGCTCCAAAAACAGCACAAAAAACAGCTAACGCATGTTCGCGTGCGCGCCTTAAAACCCTTCGATCATACAAACATATGAATTCCACGTAAAACGGCTGGATACCAATAAACTAAATGGCATGTAATTAACGCGGTCCATTAGTCGAACGATGCATTTGTGTATCGCATTCGCAATGCGAGTGAAAGTGAGCGGCCGATGTGCTCGCGCGATTTTCTAATCTTTGCTTCCGATGATCATTAAAAGCTCCGTTTGTACTAACAGA
>CM029776.1:23973922-23999730 GCA_017562165.1 Ectropis grisescens
ACTAGTAGAATGTTGTACAGATAACAAATCCAAGGTAGTCGGGGGTTAATCAAAATTTTTAATTTTGTTCTTGTACTTATAGTTTAGCTACAATTTTTTTTTATTTTTTTTTGTATTTTAGTTGTAAAGAGTGGATGGACGCAAACAACATGTTCCAGCAATCTAAATACCTATCCGCTTTTGTTGCGAGTAACATCGGGGCGGTCGTGAAGACCGTGTTTCTTACTCCCATGGACGTTATCATGACCAGGCTCTACAATCAAGGTAAATATGTTTAGTTGTAACTAGTTGTGCCCCGTGGTTTCATCCACATCCATAAACAGTGGTAGGACTGGTCGCAGTCCGTCAGGAGAAGTACCACACTACCACACTTTTGCCAGTTATTCTGCCGCCAAGCAGTAATGTGCAAAACTGTGTTTTTTTTTTGTTTGCCGGTTTGAAGGGCAATGTTGCCAGGGAAATTACAGGTCATAGAGATAAAACATCATATCTGAGCTGAGGAAGAGCGCAGTGCAGTGGTAGGTAACAATTTGGACTCTTCATGTTCCAATAGCTGCGTGTCACTGTGCTGTTATGTGGCAGGCATGTTGCTTACCACATCAGGCACATATCATGCCCGTCTCATCACTCTATTCTATACTACTATTATAAAAACAAAATTTTTGGTGTGTAGGTACCTACAATGAAGAGTACCTATCTATCAAAGACTAGTCTAAGGTTCCTACCGCAGCTAAAAAAAGTGTGGATAACTTTAAAACTGTTGGTCTGATTTTGATGAAACAAATCATTCCCGATTAATTCACGTTCCAAAAAAAAGGTTTTTATTCGTACCTACAGGAGCTAGGTGCGAGATTCCACAGAACAGCGCACACACACAAACATATACGTCAAACTTATAACTATAACACCATTAACGCCCCTTTGTTTTTGTGTCGGAGGTTAAAAAATATATTAAGTATACCGTAGTTTTAGTGACACAATGATACAATTCTTTATTGGCCTGTGAAGACTAGGTTAGGTACAAATATTTGGTTTTGCATACAGTTAGGATCTCTAGCCTCTGCCTTACTTGGCATACAGACATGGTATTACAAAATTGAATTACCTAGTTACTTGTCGAATATTGGGGAACACGTTATCATTACAATGCTAACTATATCTCTATGTCTATGTGACCCATGGGGTGACGGGAGACCATATCATTAAATTGACGCAATAACCATGAATTGATGACACAACATTATGATAGTTCGAACCCTCGAAAGTCAAATGCCCGATTTCATATCAAGCAGAAATAAAAACCAGTAACTGATTCTATGCCGATAATGTAAATTACGTTTGATATAAATAATCTTAGTTTCGGAGCTAGATATCACTTAGGTACTTATTAACCACACAGTTTTATAACGCTCATAAACAATTTATATTTATTGAAATAAATTAATTTTATTTATGCTATATGCTATAGTATATATTGTTTATTGAAAAACTATAGTTTGATGAAGCAAGTTTTTTAATACTTTGCAGAAGGTATAATAAGAGCTTAAAAATCCAGTTCTTTTGAGAGATCTAAGTTTTTAATGCCTCATGTTATCTGCTCAAGTAGTGACATTGTCGAATGTTTATACGGTGCAAATTTGTGCGTACATACCTTTTGACCCAAAAAGATGTTGGGATCAGGCCAATCGCTGTTGGCACCATATACTAGCCTTGCTGCAGAAGGGGGGGTTAGGTATATAAACGTTGCACTTTCGAGCCCCTGTCCCAACAAACATTTTGGTTCTTTATGGACGTGAGGACACTGTTCATTCTGTCTTGACTTTCTTTGTCCAAAATTGGGGAGAGGGCTGTTAAAGATGTCAAAAACGCCTTTAATTTAGTTAATTGGAGCCCGTTGTCCGAAGCGAAGAATAAAATTTTGTCCTCTACAATTTTCTTTAGCAATGTTAAGAGCGGACCCACAAAAATATCAAAAACATCAAGCCTATGCTATCTTCCGTTGGCTATAACTTGGTGAACTGTTCGGCCATGCGACCTTCGCCCATGGCCATTCGGTCTATCATTTAACGTCTCCAGTCCAATTTAAACGTTTGGTACTTGGACGACGGAACTTTGGGTGAGGATGAAGGCTAATGTTCAACATTTACAAAACACTCTTGAACATATTTCAAACTTTGTATCAACATTTTTAAAAGGTGAACTTTCGTTTTGTGTCGACACAGAGTCCAGACAAAGATTAAGATAGTAAACAAATTGAATGATCCTGGCCTCTGGCCCTAGCACAAAAAGCGTTAAGTCAAATCAAGTTGACAGGTAGATCTCTAGCCTTTTTATTCCTTTTGCATAGTTCACAGCGATATTAAATATTAGTTTACACCTTTGTCAATGCCCTTACCATAATATTCAAAATTTTACAACACGAAGCTCCGATAGAATACTCAAATAATTCACACATGACTTGTACTGTTTGTTAAATTGACGCGTTAACATAATGAATTAGAATTAATTTTTATTTATGCTATATGCTATAGTATATATTGTGGTATGTATTAAGTCGGCCACATTTGCACGTGTGCGTTGCCAGATTGTCACTGATAGGTTGACACGCACACATATACACAAGTAGCGCGTGTAACTACCTCCGACTTTTTTTATAAGTCTGACGCAGACCAATATATCTTTTATTTTTCGCAAGAACATTCTCGTTTGCCCTTTTCACTTCACGGTAGACGACGGTGTAGTAGTTGTTCCAAAGTGAAAATAACAATACGGCCTGCTCTGTAGGTCTACAAGTAAATGATACGGTCTGCACACCTTGAATAGGTATTTATTTCTTCAACTTAGTGACAAATCCTATTAGTTTTACTGCGTGTAATATCTAAACACGCTAAATAATCTTTGAGTCTCGTTTTTGAACGCTCATGTGATTTGGTATGGCTCATATTCGCACTAATCATACTACGTGAATATCAATTTAGCTTAGTTGCAGAAGATATTATAATAATTTAATAATCCATTCGCCCAGTGCTACGAAACAAAGTTCGATGCCTGAAGTTTTAAATGATAAATTAAATAATGAAAAAAATGTTAGTTCAAAAAAGATGCTCTCAAGCACTAACTCCTTTTGACCGATAGAAAATCAAGGACTTTATTTTCACTTCATGATGTTAGCCTGTTTCGTTAATGTTAGAAGGGGCCCCTTCTAATATTATGAATGCGAAATTGTGTGCCTATGTTTGTTACTCCATCACGTTGGGACGGATGAGGTTTAAGTTTGGGACACATTTAGACGATGTGTCCCAAACTTGTGTCCGAATGTGTCCGAAATTGCTATTTCAGGCTTATTTTTCGCGGGAAAATTGGGCGAGTATGAACTATGCGGGTAAAACCGAGGCGCAGCTCATTCATATTATATTTAGAATGTTAAATAAATAAATAAATTAGCAGAGTCCGCCTGGGGAAGTACCACACCTTTGCCAGTTATTCTACCGCCAAGCAGTAATGTGCAAACATAAGGGCAATGTTTCCAGATAAATTACATGGCTTAGAGATATAACATGTTAATCTAAAGTAACGAGCGCAGTGCAGTGCTAGGTAATGATTTGGACTTTTCATGTTCCAATAGCTGCGTGTCACTGTGCTGTTATGTGGCAAGCATGTTGCTTACCATCAGGTACATGTCGTGCTCGTCTAGTCATTTATTATTTAAAAAAAATACTGAAGGTGATTTTCTTTTTCAGCGGTAGATGTGAATGGTCGCGGTCTTCTCTACAGTGGTATAGTGGACTGTGCACAGAAGATCACCAAATCCGAAGGTCTTCTTGCGTTCTATAAAGGCATGGGACCTTCGTACCTCAGACAAGCGCCGCACACCGTTCTGCTACTGGTCTTCTGGGATATGCTCAAAGACGTCCAAAAGAAATTTGAAAAGGCGAATGCCTTGGAAAAGGCTTAAATTTGGAGAAATTAACTTGGACGGTTTTTTTTCTCACGAAAGTGTTTCGTTTTTCGCTGTGCGCCTGGCAAAAGAGACCTTAATGCCTGCTGCTTTTTATTGTTTGTATTGTCTGTGCCATTTTATCCCCACATGAGAGGGATGAGGTCAAAGGAATTAAAGGAAGTCTATCTATAGTATTTTTATAATCTGTGGTTAATAATTTTTTTAATGCATCATGTTCATTAGTTAATTTAATGATCTTGGTGCACGAAATTGCATCAAAATATCGGGAACTCATTCCACCACGATAAACATCTTTAATTATACTAGTGCCGTCGTCGATGTTAAAATAAATAGTAAACAATACTAAAATAATCTCAAAGCCATTTTTCAATTTTTTGAAATGATAGATCATAGGTATAATTTTGAACTTGAATAAGTTAATACCTACTTATATCGGTCTGTACTTTGACTGTAGCTAGATATTAATGTATTAGTAACAGATTTATCAAATTGGTTCCGTGTAGTTTGTCTAGGATAAGTAGGTATAGTAGGCGCGTTCTAACTTTGCCACAGTAATGTTAAGTGACGTCTCAATTTTAGCTGTTCGAGAGGAACCGATACCTCTATTCTTGGAACTACTTGGATGTTGTCTGTGTTTCGTTACCAATATCATCTATTGCGCATCTCTTTGCGCATAATATCTCGAAAAGTAGAAAATAACCGTACTCCAATTGCGCGATTGATCCCTTCTAAAAGTAAACTTCAGTCCGGTTAGTTTTTAACGCGCTACGAACATGAGAATTACCTACATGCTTATTTTTACTAAATAGTAAAATATTTTTATACAGTAGGTAAGCCCCTCATTTGTATTATCAGTACCTAATTCAGTAATTTAATCTGTACCTGACCATTTCTAAATAGGTTTATGTTTATAGAATTATTATGTTATATTGTTACGTCCTTCGAAGCTGCCTATATTTATTGTAATCAGCCGCCATGCTAACATCTCCGACTTACCTAAATTGCAACCCATATACATATAGTACTGTCTTAAAGACAAGTCATTGCACAATTTTTTCACTTTTTAAGAAATTACATTTAGATTTTTTTTTTCTGGTGTGACTAAATGACTATGATGACTAATGACTAACTAGCTCGCTAAATGATTGATTTTCTTTTATGCGTCGCATTTTAAACACGCCGAACGCAACAAACAGTTGTTCACGTGAAAATTACGTTTTTTTTTTTATATAAAATGATATATTAAATCGTGGTTGTGTTGACGTAGCACGAAAAAACCAATACATCTATCTACTACGCACTAACGCGTAGTTACGAGCTGTTTCTAGAAAATTTAAAGACGATGGCACTCCGATATTGCCAACAGAATTGAAAACAAAACATTAATATATATTTTTATAGCGGATGATGGTAACACTGTCGCGAATTCAATGAGGCGTTTTTCAAATGCAAACGCATCTGGAAAGTATCTTTTCTTGTCAAAAATAGTTCTAAATTTTGCCAAGTGCGGCAAAATTAAATTTATCTAACAAAATAAAACAATGGCGCCACCTTTGGTGAAATTGAAAACTAACTTTGACAGGTCTTTTTGCATCTTGAAAACGCGCCATTGTTTTTTTTTTTTTATTCCAAAAAATATCCAACGCTCTTAAAAAGGAAAACGGTTTCATTTTAAAAAATGTATGAAATTGGGCGATATAATAAAAAGTGCCTTGGGCTTTTTTATTTCACTCGAAATTTACACTTCAGTCTTGCGTAGATGGCGTTTCACGCCATAAATCACGACCTTTTTTTTCTTTATCAAAAATCAATTTCTGCTTATACCTACCTACGCTACGGTAAAGTTAGACGATGTTAGCTAATAGTGGTTTGTTGATCAATTTTTCACTTCAGATCGCCACAGTATTATTAATAAGTAAGCATTTGTGTCTGTAATCTGTATAATCTGTCTTTTTATAATAGCATTTATGTTACAAAAATAGTCACCTAGCTAATTAGATCACGATTATGTCGTATGTTTTGCAGTGGTAGAACTTTTGCGTTCAGAGTCTGCCTGAAGAAGTACCATACCTTTGCCAGTTATACCGCCGAGCAGTAGTGTGCAAACTTTAATTCTATTCAAACGCAGTGGTTTCAGATAAATTACAGGGTAAGGAGACAAATATTATGTCGCCGGGTAACGAACGTAGTACACTCCGCGAGGCATAAGCTGAGCTTTGCATTTGTGTGAGTGTACATGTATAGTGTAGGTGTGACAACCGGCCTTAGGCGCGGCGCCATTCTGTCTCGCCGCGCTCCTGCCTGATTGGTGATCACTCACACTAATGCAAAGCTCAGCCTATACCTCGCGGACAAAATTTCAAGCTCCTGCCTGATTGGTGATCACTCACACTAATGCAAAGCTCAGCTTATACCTCGCGGAGTGTACAGTACTAAGCAGTAATTTGGACTCTTCATTTTCAAATAGCTGACTGGTACTGATGCTATGGGAAAGCGTGTTTCTAACTATCAGGCACATGCCCTGCTCGTTACGTCACTACATTATAAAAATACTAGCGCCCCGACCCGTCTTCGCACGGGTACAATGCTGATACTAAATATAAGTACCTACTAATAAAATTCCGGTCCGACGGCAAGACGTTTTGTTTTACATAGTCACATAAGTCACAGTTTTTTGTGATGGATAATTTTTTGGCTCGACGGACGCACGCAATGTGTTGATTGATGGAACGAAACGTGTTTCACACCAAAGATGGCGACAGCGGTTTGTTTGTCAGTGCCATCAGAATTTAACGAAATTCTTCATAATCAGAATTTTGTGAACATATGTTGTCGACTCAAATTCAATTATTTTTTATGTTTTGTTATCCATGTAAGGTTTTCGTACTTCTTGACGAAATTATTAAATATTTCAATACGACGAAGTTATGAATTTTTATTTTAGAATGATAAACATACATAATTTTGTAAAACATTGCGCAAGATTCGTAAGTTATGAATTAATTTTCAGTGAATGTAATAAATTAGTTTTATTGTTTTACAAGATCCGAGATAAAATGTACCGGAAGAGGTATTAGTTTGTTTAATTTATGTGTAAATAAGTGTGTCAGTCATTTGTGTTGTAGCTATTAGTTATTTATTGTGCAATGTTTATTTTTATCGTTAATTTATAGTACAAATTTGTTACATTCTTTTTGTTGCTATAAACGGATTCTTTACTGTCAAGCAGCAAGAAATCGTTCGAGATTCATAATGTATCTTTTCTAATTATATAACTTTGAAATCTCTTGAATATTTATGGGACAAAAACTAGAATAAGTAGTGTTTTTTTCACGGAACCCTAGTTATTTTCTTCATGTAAAAGTAGCCCATGTTATACCTTAGAAGATCAGCTTTCTGGTAGTGAAAGTCCCGTCAAAATCCATCCAGCCAAATCAGTCTAGCCGGCTGAACAAACAGACAGACAGACAAAAAAATATAAATAGTGTTTTAGAAATAGACACCGTGTATACTTTCATTTGAAATTAGTAAAACGCTGTTACTTTGATATCTATTACATTCAGACACTCCCATTTCATTTATTTGTAAAGATTGATGTAATTTATGACTGTAATATTGACATAATTGTAATATCTCTGACATGTACAATAATATTTTATGAACAAAGATGATTTTAATAGACTCAGAACAAACATTTGTATCAATAGCGTAGCGTGCTATGGGCCCTGTATCAAAATGAAGGGTGAAGATTGTGGATAACATTTACATTTGTATGCTTAGTTAGATAGGCTTTAAAGTATTACGTAACGCAATTTAGGGGTGTCTTGTTAAATGTCATTGAGGTCATTTAATTTAGTTTATTTTTATTAAAAAATAAACTAGATAATTAAACTCTCCGTATTTGGCGACTTGTGTGGTTATTTTTTAAGTAAAACCGGTCACGTGGATGCTACGTAACGTATTGATAGAGTGAGAGGAAGGATGCAAAAATATATGGGCTGGGGGTATAAAATAAAAAAAAATCGTTACGTAATATTTAACGCTACCCCTAATACGCGATTAGGGCCTCTGTAACCCGGGGGCACCGTATAGTTGATACGGCGGTAGCTACGCCGCTCATTTATATTCATCACAGGGATATTAGCCTTTGGCGGGAAACGAACCTACGAACTATGGCTGTATGGGTAGCCTTTCTACCTACTGAGCCATAAGCCAGTCAATGTGACCTAGACAGAAGTATCTTAATTTACAAATGTAACTTCGAAATTGTAGTAACACTTTTTTAAATAAATACAAGGGTAACTCACGTTTGATATAGTCATTCCAGTTCGGCTCAAGTTTCGATCGCGTCCGGCGATCTTTTTCAAGAAGATGCTAAACGAGCCGCGAACACGCGCGCGCTCTCTCCTTGCAAAAGATTGCCGGACGCGATCGAAACTTGAGTCGGACTAAACTGACTACATCAAACGTGAGTTACCCGTGTGTTTATTTAAAATGTGTAATAACCACGTTAGTTTTCATACTAAAAATGTTGTTATACTTATATTAATAAAATGTTGAAATTTTAGGAAGACTTGTACTAAAATGTAAATCACGTAGTGAAATTTCGATCGGCCTAGCCGAAGCCTTATTTGTACAGTTTTAATTAAACCGCTTATTTATTGAACTGTTTTATCACTTCGTTTTATTTTAAAGCCCTTTCTTCATAAAAAAATATTATTCAGCAAAGGTAGGTACTTCAATTATACTTTGGATAGTGGTGAAGTTGAATCGCCTTTTGCGATAGACTGAAATCGGTAGAAGTAGAGGCCACTTGAGACCAACTGCCTTAGGACACTAAAAAGCTGAAGTTTAATTCGGAACAACTATTTCAGTGCTGAAATCAGACTCCATAGTCTTGATAAATGGTAGAGACAATAACGAAAGTAAGAGGGATTAAACTGAGGTCGTACCGTCTGAGGAACCTTGCGGTGGTCGTCATACGAGATGCAGTATGTATTCGTTGATTACGGTAACATTAAGTTAGTAGGGCCGATTACATTTACCAAGTTTCAATAGTAGATATAGCTCTTATAGTTTCGGAGAAAAGTGGCTGTGACATACGGACGGACAGACATACAGAGAAGTAGGCACCTGAGCCAGCCCAAAGTCAAGCGCGGTCCCAGTCCCAAATTTGTGGGAGATCACCAGTACGCAACCTCAAATTTGGGGGTCACCTAATAGTAGTACAAAATGACGAGTAAAAAACACTTTACTAGTAGCTCCCCACGCTTTTAGTTCTTGTTTTTAACAGTCTAGGTACTATTAGATATTCTGAAAATGATTTAAGTTCGGTAGGCAGTAGAAGCCACTTGAGAACAACTGCCATCATCATCATCAGCCGCCAGACGTCCACTGCTGAACATTCATCTTCTCTCTATCTCTCATTAACTCTACCTTTATTTTATTGTTTTCCTTTAACGAGTTAGAGAATCGATAAACAATGCGATCTATTAATTTAATTTGTGAAACTGGGGTCGTAGCTACGCAATAAAAAATTCACATGTTACTGAAACCCGCGTGTAATTTTGTTTTAATATGCATACTCAATTATTTTTCAGATGGTTTGAACACTAAATTCCTTAATACAAACGTACCTGTTTGCTTGATTTCAGCAGCCATATTGATGACGTCACAAGATGGCCGCCAAAGCTGGAACGCCGCAAAGACCACAAGGTGCCGAGCGCGATATCATCGACCTGTTGATGGGTGGCGTAGCGAGTATGTTTCCTACGTTCTTCACCAATCCTATTGAGGTTTGTCGACTTTCTCTCGTAATAAGAACTGCTTAAATGCCGCTAATTAAAAAAAACGGTGAAAACATCGTGAGGTAACCGACTTGTGCCTAGAATCTTTCGAGGTCATGTGTCATCCACCAACGCGTGCTGGGCCGGCGTGGTGGGTTGAGGCTTTGACTCTCTCCTTGCAAGAGAAGGCCTTGAGTATCAACAGTGGGAACATTCAGTGGGCTGCTTGTCAGATTGTTTTCAGGGTTCCGAATCCAAATGGTAATAAAAGTGGTCAAGAGCGAGTCGGACTCGCCCATGAAGGCTTCTGTAGCAGCAAATAACACAATATAAAAGTTCTTGTAGTTCGTTGTTACTTTAATCAGTGTTTTAACAATAGTCAATTTATGACGTACCTATTAAATTAAAACTACTTACTAGATCTCATTCAAACCAATTTTCGTTGATAGTTTACATGGTAATGTACATCATACACTTTTTTTATTTTTGTCATTCTCTTCTTTTAGAAGTTACAGGGGGCACACTTTTTACCACTTTGGAAGAGTACCTCGCACAAACTATTCAGTTCAGAAAAAAAATATGTTAGAAACCTCAATAAATTTTTTGATGATTTATCCATAGATAACGCACACATATGGTTTTGATAAAAAAAAAATAGTTTCAGTTCCAAGTATGGGACACCCCTAAAATTTTAGTTTTTTTTCTATTTTTTGTATCAAAATCTAAATGCGGTACACAGATTACATCTATTTACCAAGTTTCAATAGTATAGCTCTTATAGTTTCGGAGAAAAGTGGCTGTGACATACGGACGGACAGACAGACATGACGAATCTATAAGGGTCCCGTATTTTGCCGTTTGGTTACCGAACCCTAAAAACGGGACTTTGTTACGTAGACTCCGTTGACCGTCAGTCTGTTTTTACACCAGTCACCAGGCTGTGTCTCATGAGCATTGTCCTGGAATATTTGCACACTACTGTTGGGCAGTAGAAAAACTGGCAAAGGAGAATTCTATTCAGGCGGACTCTGCAAAGAGTCCTATCACGATAAGGTCATTGTTTCTTCGTTGATTTTTCATTTATTGTGAATTTATATAATTTTATGGTTGTTCTTCCAGGTGGTGAAAACCAGGCTACAACTGCAGGGAGAGCTGAAGAAGCACGGTACCCACCAGGTATTCTACAAGAACGTTCCTCACGGGATCTACGTCATCGCTCGGACGGATGGCTTGTTGGCGCTGCAGAACGGCCTCCCGGCTTTCATTGGCTTCCAGTTCTTCCTCAACACATTCAGGTTAGTCCTAGGGCCTGTCTACCTACATCTCCACGTCATAAGGTTGTCAAAGTGGAACGGTGCGTTATCGTGGCACGACGCGTTGACTTAGCGGACCGGAGCATAGTGCGCAACTTAATCACGATCGACATATATTAAATGATCACAAAAAGATTGCAGAAATGGCGAGTCGTCTCATTGGAAAATGAGAAGATTTTTTGGTCATCAGTAATTTCAACCGAGGCTGACTTTCGGTTATGGCGTTGTGGAATCAGAAACCTGGTGTTATGATTGTGTGTCGTGATGGCAACCCTGCAATTATTGAAGACTAAATGATTTTAAATGACTAAATGATTGATGATGATGACGGGGATCTCTTCATTTCACAATGAGATGACCAGAAAGTTCGTCCGTTTTCTCGAGCTGCCGAAAATCTTCGTTTAATATTTTCAAAATGAGATGGCATCGTGAAATCTAAAAAAAAACTATAAATAATAAATGTCACTTCGATTTTCTCCCACAGATTGGGCACTTTCCGGATGGCAGAAAGACGTGGCTGGACCCTAGACGCCTCAGGTATTTTCAGTTTAATTGATATCTAATAAATTTCGTGCTTCCTATTTTACAATTTAAGATGATAGTAGTAAATGTAGAATGATCATCTTATACAATATTCGGAAGCATCACGCCTGCACCTAAATTACTGTGAGATGGAGTTTTTGTATAAGAATTTTCCAAATGTATATTGGCAGTCAGCAATATACACGTATATTCGGTGCCTTATTCTTAAAATCATCTAGTGCTCTTGCACACACGATTAAATTCAATTGCATAGAGATCTTATAGGTCTGGTTGACGAGCATAATGCAGTGCTAGGTAATGATTTGGAATCTTCATATTCCAATAGCTGCGTGTCACTGTGCTATGACGGGCAGTCATATTTCTTGCTATCAGACGGAAGTCCTGCTCGTCTCGTCACTCTATCGTATTTTCCAGGGAAGCCCGTTCTACTGCTAGGCGCGGTGGCGGCCGGAGTGGGCGGCGGGATAGGCTCCATGCTGGGGACTCCCTTCTACCTCGTGAAGACGCGCATGCAAGCGCAGGCCGCGAAGAACATCGCTGTAGGGCACCAACACAAGCACGAGAGCACCTTCCACGCTATACGAGACATCTATAAGAAGGAGGGGTTCAAAGGTGAGCGAAAACTGCAACTACAGCAATAGCTGTTCTTACTACATCAACAAGTACAGCTATCTGTTCTTAAAAAATATGACACGCACTACCATGTACCCCTAAATGAATACTCTTTCGTTTATTGTTGTAATCTGTGTTAGGGTAGTTTTGACAAAACAAATCATAAGTTATTTTATTAAACTAAAAAAATCCGCGGCAACAAAAAAACTATAAACTAGTGTAACAAATAAATAGAATTTGTCTTAAAAAGTCACCATCGAGAGGTTTATAAATTTTTCGGGTTCGCGAAAATCGAAAGTTTTGGCGGGAAACCCATGAGATAGTTATTTGGCAGCACTGGTTATACGTTGCAGGTCTGTTCCGCGGCTTGTCGCCGCAGATCGGGCGCGGCACGGCGGGCTCGTGCTCGCAGATGCTCGGCTTCACTTTCGCCAAGGAGTCGTTGCGCGAGCGCGGCCTGCTGGTGGACCGGCCGCTGATGATGTCCTTCGTGGGCGCCAACCTCGGCGGACTCGTCATGACGTTCTTCGCGAACCCGTTCGATGTCGTCGCCACCAGGCTCTCCAACCAACGTGAGACTCATATAACTTGCATAATAGCATAAGTTAACACACAGTAATGTGCAAACATTACTATGTTCCGGTTTGAAGGGCAATGTTTCCAGAGAAATTACAGGGCGCTTTTTTTGTTTAAATTAGCCACTCCACAGACTCCGGGGTCCGTGATCATTACAATTATATATATGTTTTACACATTTCTTGGATAAGGAGAAGAAGAGGAAATTACAGGGCTTAGAGATATAACATCTTAGATCTCTGGGTGACGAGCCCAGTGCAGTGCTAGGTAATGATTTGGACTCTTCATGTTCCATTTTGCGTGTCACTGTACTGTTTATGTGGCAGGCATGTTGTTTATTATCATGCACATGTCCTGCTAGTCTCGTCACTTCTTTCACGTCTTTATATAAAAAAAAGGTTTTTTATTTTTTATCTACGCCGTCCGTAGGTACCTACTTCTAGACGATCTAAGAACCGAGCCCAGCCCCTCTACCGCCTAATTAAATCGGCTATGGCTTCGCTATTGCTGTCTCTATCATTTCAAGCGAGAAGAAAAGAGACAGCAATATCAAAGCTAAGACAGTTTTAGGTATGCGGTAGACCCTCAGCTCGACTTTCTTCTTACGTTGGTAATTAAAGCAGTGATTGCAGTGAATAAATTTGATTTTAATATTGTGAATTGATGTCACGTGTCACGTCTGTAAGTGAAAGATTCCCTTTCGGCCGCCTTTGTAACTGTGTTCTGTAACCAGTTACAAAAGAAGATTTTTTTTCCGTTTTCGTAACCCGGTTACAAACTAATATATTTCGTTCGGTTTACATCGGAACCGCCGAGGGTGCCTGTGATAGCACTCAGAAATCACGTACATATGCAACGGTGAAAGAATGTTTTAAATCGGTCCAGTAGTTCCTGAGACCTAGAACAAAACACTTCTTCAGCTTTATTTTATTGAACTGAAAGTTTCTTTTGGATTCACCACAGACCATACGACTTTCTTTTTTTTTTTATTTACTCTTGCTTATTCAGGTACGTACTATGTAGGGTAGATCGGGGGCAAAAGTAACACTTTTTGATTATCGGTCGATAGCACTAAAGCTGCCCATATTTTTTTAAATATGCGTGATTATTTATGAACCTACATCCAATACCTACAAGATTTTCTCTTCAAAATTTACCTAAGGGTTACAAAGTATATTAAAAATCTAGTTAGAACTAAATAATGTCCAGTGTTATAATTGACCCCTACTCCAGGTCAATTGTAACAAAACTTTATACGGCAATAAAACATGTACGAATCATAAAATAAAGCCATAATAACGTATATCAGTTTTTTTATTGATAAACAATCAGTCTTTATCATTAGGAACCAAAATTTCTATAAAAATATAAGAAATCAACAAAATTAAACTTACGAGTCTTCTCAGTTTTAAACAAAATAATATAGACCTCCTTATACTAACATACTAAGTAGGTAAGTAAGCTTTGGCTCACACATTGCTTCATAGTCTATTAATAAGCTTCTCATCATTAAAATTATAGAAGTTATAACAAATTTGTCATTTGTATGGAGTTACAATTGACCCCTGTTACAATCGCCCACATCAACATTATGGTAAAATTTCTTATTATTCTGATTTTTTAATGCACAGTCAGAATTCCTTTTTTGATCACATACTACTCCGATTCGCAGTTGTGACAAATGTAGTTTGCGTCCTGAGGTGTACACTCATCGTGAGCCCACTTTCTGCATTCCGTGCATTGTACCCATGTTTCGTTAGCCCGACTTGCACTATAAGGTTCTACACAAACAAGACAGAAACATTCTTCTCCGTCGCTTTCATCTCCATCGTCTGTTAAACTTTCGGGTTCCTTTTTATTTTTTGTTCTTCTGATTGTTTTGCCTTTTCCCTTACCCTTCCATTTTTTTTCTAAGCCATCAAAATTTTTTTTAACTTGCTTTGCTCGTTTTTTCTTTTCTTCATCTTTCTTTATTGCATTTTTTTCCGGTGTGTCTGTGTATATAGCTGTTTTTCTAGTTTTTCTTCCGCGTGTAGTCATTTTACGAGGCGGTGCCTTCGGTAGTGGGCACTTCTTCAGGGGCAAAAGCATTCAACTCAAAAGCTTTTGAAGTTGAAGGTTTGGGATGGTCTACCGGTTGTAATGATGTGTGTGAAGATGTATTGGTCGTGTCTACTAGTGGTGATCTAAAGGTTGGCGTTCCACGTGTTATTTCAGGTGAGGCTTCTTTTGGCATGTGTTCTGTTTCGGCTTGTGGAGTGCTTTGGTAGAGCTCTTCTATAGCTAAGGGGTCAATTGCCAAAGAAAGGTCTTCATTTGCGTTTCCACTTGCCGAAAGTTCTTCTTGGCTCTGTATAGAAGATATTTCGCGTGTCGAAGATTGTTCCCGTGGAGTCGAAGCTTGTGGAACATTCAGTTCAGGGCCTGATTCAAGTAACTTTTGTGTCTCAGCCATATTGGGCAGCGGTCGGTCTGTCACGTATGCGGGTCCGAAGTCAGTGTCGTCGAAAATGTCACGATTGTAGGGACAAATTCCGGTACATCGAAATCCAGCTTGAATATTTCGTGGTGTCATGGCCTGTGGAAATGAAGTATTCACAATTGATGGTATATTATATATACTCATAGTTTGTCCAGGATTATTCCTCATCCAAGCGTCACAGGCAGTGTTAATGAGTTTTTTTAGAGAGCCATATACTGAACGATCAAGTGGCTGTAGTTTGTGAGAGCAATGTGGCGGAAATGAGAGAATAACTATGCCGTTTGCTTTGCAGTAGTCTAAAGCAGCGATTGTTATGTGTGATGGATGATTGTCAAGAAGTAAAAGCACTTTGTTGTCAGGAGATGATCTCGTATATCGTTGAAAATGTTCCAAAAATGTTAGGAATTGTGTTGCTTCCATCCAACCAGATGCGTTACCAGTTCCAATACAACCTGGTGGACCATCTCGTACAAAGTGATCTTGATACCTCAGTCTCGGAAATACAAACATTGGAGGCAAAGCGTTCCCCAACGCATTTACAGCAGTGGCTACTGTTACCAGTGTTCCACGCTCTGCCGAAGTTAGTGCCCCTACTTGTCGCGTTCCTCTTCTGGTTACTATGCGATCTGGCTTTTGCACTGTAGTTATCCCAGTTTCATCCATATTATATATGTCCTTTGGTTCGAAATTGTACCGTTTCATTACGTTGTCCAAATTATCAAAAAATGCGTTGACGTTTGTTCTATTGAAGCTGGTAGCCCGAGCAAGGCTAGTGGCTTGAGCACATCTTATAGAGAGTTCTGAATTTCTTTTCATAAACGCTGAAAACCATTCTGCTCCAGCCATTTTATTATGATCCCAGGACTCAGGTCTTTTCAGATTGTATTTGACTGCCAAATCAAAAGCTAACTCTCTTACTTGTTTAGGTGTTAGACCATAATATATATTAGCTGTTCTTATTAAATACTTGGTGATCTCTTGTTCTTGCTTTTCGTTAAATACTTTTGTTGCCGGATTGTAGCCCATAGGAACGAACTCATCAGGATTATTATCTTTTTTGCATTTGTACCTCATTAAAGATACATGGCAGAGATCGAACATCTTTGCAGCGGCTCTTATCGTTCGCCCTTTTTCTGTTATTTCTTTATATGCTTGTTCATATAATAAAACGTCTTTAGAACCACGGTCCGTTTTTCTTTTTCTGTATCGGGGCATCTGAAAAAGAACACCTTATTTGAGTGCCACATTACATAGGAGGCTTTTGTCCAGAAACGTCTACTGACTGAGCATAATGTTAATATTCGGGTCATTTGTACCATGAGGTCAATTGTACCGTTACAATTGCCCCCATCAAAACTGTTACAAATGACCCAAAAGAGACATTTTGGATATATTACAAAATTTCTCAGTAAGTTATTAAGAATGAGGCACAAATTATTAGCAATTCTTAAGTCTGATATCTGAGTACACACATTCTATCGTTATTTTTTTAATAAACTATGTAATAACTGAGTGATAAGACAATAAATCCAGCATAAAAACTCACCTTGGATGCGTGAAAACAAAAACGTTCCTCCAGACACATCCGTCTCGCAGCGAGCTCGCCGGCGACTAGACAGCAGGTCCGGACATGCAAGGCGCTTGTCTTGACGTACGCACACATACACAGGTTTCTTAGTATTAGAAATATCATCGCTGTTACTATTGACCCGTGTTACTATTGCCCCCGGGGGTCTACCGCCTAACGCTACTGCTTTCGGCAATGCTTTGATTTGTGACGTCATCTGCCAATTTGGTACCGCCGATGAAAGCCGAAAACAACTTCTGCTTTCCGTAAAGCCGAAAGCAGATGAATGAACGAAACTCATACATTTGCACTGAAATAGCGACCGCCTAATTTTTATCTGCTTTCAAGCAAAGCATTTTCTGCTTTCAAGTAATGTCATGAAGACATGGCCAAATTCGATGCTGCTTTGCGATTGCTGTAGTGTAATTTTCTAGTATTTTCGTTATTAAACTGCCTTGTCAAGATAGATAATTGTGTGGTGAATATATACAATTGCGGGAACACTGATAACTTCCCAAGTTTCGGTTTACGGTGATTTTACTAAAAATAAGTAAATCACAGAATTTAAACTTTGGGAGGGCATAATTCCCGAAAACCGAGACATCAAACCTGAGATAAAGGTAAGAAGGAACTTTGGTATAATGAACTAGAAACCTTTTTTGTTTTGATAATAATACCTACCTACTTATAGCTTTATATATTATCATTTGCTATTTAATAGGTACTTTTCACAAATTGTCATAGAAACTAGCTAAGTTACTACCTACTATACGTTATTATTTTAAACATTCTGCTGCTTGAGATCAATATTATTGCAAGAGACTTGTTATCAGCAAATTAATAATATTTTGATGGTAGGTATTGAATATAAAACAATAATAGACATGTATAAAAAATTGAACTGCAGAATGTGCTTAAAATAATAATTAGCAAGCATTAGATTCCATATTATAAACCTACATAGGTAATTTATGAACCAGCCACCTAATATTACCTCTTACTAATATCATAAATGTGAAAGATTGTTTTGTGTTTGTTGCTTAATCTCTTTGGGGTGTCTGAACGGATCAGATGAAAATATATAAATGTACTTTCTATAACAGGAAAATACTTGGATACTGCACGGGTAAAGCTGTGGGTGCTGCAGGTCATGTAATGAAATGTTAATATTTCATATCAATATAATTAATCTTTGTTTTTGTTTTAGGAGTCACAAGAAGTATTGACTGCTGGCTGATCCCATAGCATACAAGAAAACAATGAGTTGTCTCAGAAGAGTACCCAATGTCACCAAACCCATAGAACTGTTAAAAAATTATTGAAAATAAATACACGGACATTATTAATGTGTTATGATTCCTTATTTCTTAATCTGAATGGGGAAATAGAAAACCTTTGCCTAAGTTATCCTACGATCAAAGAACAAACATGATCTTCAGTTTAAATAGCTAGTCTGGCTGGCCTAGCTGATAGTAAGTCTGCCAAGCCACTGCTGTAGACCAAGCGAAGCGAATATTATAATATCAGCTATCTGGCTCCCATAGTACAGGCTTTGCTTAGTTTGGGGCTAGATGGTGTTGAATGTGAAATTTTCACCACCAATATTAATAACTGTAATAGATTGATGTATAAATTGGACATTTTATATGTATTTTAAGGACATTGAGTACTTTGACTTTAGAAAACCTTGTTATTGTTACATCTCAAGGTGTAGTCAGTTATGTATGGACTCTTTGGAGACACCTGGGGCACACCACTTTTGAGTGAAGTACAGTACTAGGCAGTGATTTATTTACTCTTCCTGTTCAATAGTTGTATGGTTGCTACCATCAGGCATTATCTCATCTCAATCTTCTACTCCATGAATCTACACATATAAATCAATATGTGTAGATTCATGCATCATTAATAAATCATTACATTTGTGTGCACTAAAAATTCTCATTTAGGATCCAAAATATTAATTAAAACACAATATTTATTGTTATTATTGTTGATGCAACAGATACATTTAATTTTCAATACTTTTTACATCACACTCTTGTAAATAATTATAGATACTTCGACAATCACTCTTCAAACTTCGTTTTAATCAATCAGCGACGTCACTTCAGGAAGTTGTTTTGTGATTTGAGATGGTCTCAGAGAAGCTTGATATATCAGCCACCGCAACCATGACGCATAACAACAGATTTATCTGAAACAAAGCACTTTTATTTTAACATATAACTTATTGATGCCATATATTATTTTTATTATTTGTATATTGGTAGGACTTTGCTAAGTCTCACTAGGGAAGTCAACACCTTTCCCTGTTTTTCTACAGCCACGCACGCAGTAATGTGCTAACAGAATCAGAATCCTTTATTACTTATAAGTTCACTGTGTATCACTTCGATGAAGTGTCCATAGAAATCACAGGGCCTAGAGATGATTATCTAATCAGAAGCCGTGGGTCATGGGTTCGATAACCCAGTGCAAATGTTTGTGTGATTAATAAAAATGTTTGTATTTGCCTGTTTTCTATGTAAGTTTAATAAGTATGTATTTAAAAATATATAAGTATTATATCAGCTATGTGGCTTTCATAGTACAAGCTTTGCTTAGTTTGGGGTCAGATGATGTTGTGTGTGAAATGTCCACCAATATTTATATTTTATTTATTATCTCTAGGTGCGCAGCGCAGTGCAGTGTTAGCTACTGATTTGACTCTAGTTCCAATAGGTTTGTGACACTGTACTGTTATAGGCAGGTGTGTTGCTTTTCAAGAGGTACATGTCCTGCTCTTCCCACCACTTCTATAGACACACCACACACCAGTCCGCCTGAGCCGCCGTCTCGGCAAACATTCTATCTATATTAATATTATAAAACATGGGCAGCCCAATTAATGCTTCTACTGGTGCCTTCTCTCAATGACAATGGTGACAGACTTATAAGTACATCAGCACTAAGAAAAATACTCTAAAGTGGTGTAAGCGGGCTTCGACCCACAACCTCACGAAATGTGAAAACAAGCTTATAATTATTAGCAACGATAGACACTATTCAAATTTGCCTAAACTACTAAATAATATATTCGATATTCATATAATGTTTTCATTGTTTTACATAAATTAAATTGTAAATGTTTACCTCAGATAGAGGTTATATAAAGTGTAAACAATATACAATGCTGCCAGCCAATAAATCGAAAGATTGCTAGGGTTACGTGGAAATTTTTAATTATACAGTTTACTTTGGCGGAGAGTAATAGGTAACTTGTAACCATTTCTTGTGATGAAAACTTCTTTTAAAACAAATGTTTTCATTACATTTGAGAAAGAAAGATGATTTCCTATCAATTACGGATATTTGAGGTTTACGTAAAGTATTATAATGTAGCCTAGGCAGAACTTTAAATATAAGGTGGGAACACTTGGATTAATTGTCAAATATCGCGTTCCGTTTTTTGTTTTTTCCTATCTTCGGTTAATCGTAATGCTAACAATGCTCTTGTATAATGACCTTCATAAATGAATTATAAATGTAAAGTAAAACAGATTTACAATAACTGAAGTAATTTGAAATGTGAACCGATGCCTTGAGACGTTTAAACTGTTCATCACACTTATAAAATATTTTCGCATCGACTAGTTTGACGAAACCGATTACGTGGTGTCGAAACGTAATTACTGAACGCATTTCTTCACTTATTTTTGATCTGTGATTGCATGGCCAATTTTTAAAAGCAGATATAGTTAGGCGATCGCTCTGAAATGAAAGCATGACAGGACAAATGCTATGAAGACAGCTAATGCTTTCCGTCTGCTTTGGAGTTAGGCGGTAGACCCCCCGGTCTACCCTACAGATCTGTTACTGTCGTGTTAACTACATTCAATTTATAATATGGAAACGTTTTTATTTTTAATTATTAAAATTATTCAATGGTTTTAATATGTATTAGTGTACATGATGGTAAGCAACATGCCTGCCCATAACAGCACAGGGACACGCAGCTATTGGAACACAAAGAGTCCAAATCGTATCCTAGCACTGTACTGCGCTCGTCACCCAGAAATGATGATGATGATTCATCTCTATGCCCGGTAATTACTCTGGGAAAATGTAGTATTAGATTATGCAGATCAGTGAGTAAATAACTGAATAATAATTTGGCTGGCCTGGTGGTATATCCATAGTGCAATCTTTGCTTAGTTTGGAATTAGAAAGTGTTGTCGAAATCATTCTTACCGAAATCATTCTTACTCTACTAATAATTTACCTAGTTGGCTTATTATATCCTCATAGTCAATAATGGTTTATTAGGTTACGATGGGGCTGGCATAGACTTGTAGTCGCCCCTATAAAAGAAATGAATAAAAAAAAGTGTTGTATGTGAAATGTCCACCAATATTTATTTGTTATTTTTACAGCGGTCGACGCCCAGCACCGTGGCTTGCACTACAAAGGTACGATAGACTGCATGATCAAGATGCTACGGTCGGAAGGCATCAGGGCTTTGTACAAAGGAGTAGGGGCCAACTACCTGAGGCTAGGCCCCCACACGGTGGGCCTCCTGGTCTGCTGGGACCAGCTGCGACTAATAGAAGATTACATCAGAAGCTGAACTTAACCACGAATTTACAATCATTGTTACTTAAAATAAACTTTTATCATATAAGAAACATTAATAAGTATTTATTTCTTTCAGACGAAAACATTGCAAATAATAGGTGACTAAAAAACTAATCAATCTGTCAATTTAATGATCTAGCTGACGGATAATTAGAATGGTTTTTTGACCCAGTCCGATACCTTATTGCTTACAAAAGTTAATTGTAATTCTGCGTCTGGCCCTCAGTAGTTCCGGTTTTGGCCGTTCTACTGATAAGTTGATGGCATACATTGTCCCGCATCTTCGACATTTGATACAATTAATAATTTATTTTAACAAAATTAAACTCGGAGAGGCAACCAGATACTTATAAATTTGGCCTTGGTTATGAGTTATTTTGTCATTGGTTACCAAACCATTTCTGTCGATATTTTTTAAATATCATGGCGAGTCACACTAGTTAATTGTTATTGAGAAGCGTTATCAGTATCTAATACTGAATTTTTTATTTTAGATTGTACAATAAAATATTTTTGTTAGAAAAATATGTTTGTTTTACTAACTCCAAAAAAAAATGGTAGTGATGAGGACGTTTATTTCCTTTGACACTACCGCTTGGCACTAATGGTAGTGTGACGGGAAATTATATTTTCCCGTGGCACTACTGCTCTTATTGGCTGATTAAATGCATACTGTAAAGTTTCCCGTGGATTACCTCATTACCCTGGCACTACTAAACTTTTCAAAAAATAAAAGGCCCGTTCAGACATAGAAAGATTGTTATGGAACTAAACTAAACTGAAAGAAATAATAAACATGTTTTTAAAATTAAATTCAAGAATTTATTCATAACAAACGTATTGGTTTTGTGGCAAAAAAAAATAGTTTTGAGATAAACGCGTTTCAAAGTTTGAAAATGTATGGCTGCTTATCATAATGTATTTTACTTACACCCAAATTTAAATACATTCCTTTTCTTCATGTTCAGCAAGTTTAGTGAGTGCACCTATGGTAAATTAAGTTTAATTGGTTGTTTTATAAGACTAGTGAAGATGATACTAATATATAATACATACTATGATGGTAGTTGAAATCCTCAAATATTGCACTTACTAGGACTGCTAACTCAGAATTAACTCAGAATTTTAGTATTAACAGCATCAATGTTGCGTTATAAAGAGGTAAGGTTACATCACAGACTAAGTAGTAATACATAAACATTTACACTGGTAACATAAACAAATGTTCAAAGCTGTTCCAAAAGGTTTTTACTTCAAAAATGAATGAGGCGTTATCCAGACGCAAAGAGACTTGTCAAAGATAGTTCTAAATATTGTCAAGTGTGGCACCACTGTTGGTTTTTGTCAAAGTTGGAAAATTAAGTTTTTGTGAAATTTCTCTAACAAAATAAAACAGTGGCGCCACCTATGGTGAAACTGGGAACTGTATTTGACAGGTCTTTTTACGTCTTGAAATCGCCTCATTGTATGAGAAACGAACTGGACGAAATGGAAGCGAACGATGAGATAAGGGATGATGATGAATATAAAATTATGCTAAACCTATCGAACCCACAACAACAAGAAATATAATGATTATGATGACCCTAGAAGAAATAAAACCAAATTATAAAAAAATACTTTTATTACAAAAATCTTAAAAATAAAATTCTGTCGCAATACTTATTCGAGGTTACAGTACCACTCAATAAACAATATATTATATAATTTTTAAAATGCAAACAAACATGACCGATTCACCACCTCCTATCACTTGGTCATTCATTAGAAATGACGGTAAAACTTATCAACAGTTTCTCTTTAAAAAGAAAAATATCGCTTTGTTTTGTGCTCTATAGGTGATGACGCTAAAGAAAACAAAGGGAGTCTCCATGGTTTATGGAGTAAGTATGTAAATAAAAAATTGGTTGCCTGTAAAGTCGGTATACGGGCGAAAGTTTTACGTGACAACGACTTTGAGTGGTAAAATAATTTTACGGAAGGGACGCGTGCCTTTCACTTTTTATGTCTGTCTCTCTCGCTCTTAGGCGGGCTAACCATGCCCGAGTGGAAGGGACGCGTGCCTCTCACTCGCTCTCGTTGTGAGCGCATAACGTGAGCGGAGCGTAACGCAGTTTCTTGAAGTGTCACCCGGCAAACCAATTTATAAGACGGTAGTTACGTCAAAAAATTTGGTTGGTATACGGACCATAGTTTAACATGACAACGTCATAACAAAACATTGATAGATCGCTGCGCAAGCGTACAATGACACTTAATAACGGGACACTTTTTCGTACATGCACCCGGCGTTTATCGAATTACTAGACGTTGTCACGTCAAAAACTGTAAAGTCGGTTGGTTTACGGACAATAGTTTAACGTGACAACGTCATAACAAAGGATTGATAGATGCAACGCAAGCGTACAATGAGCGTAACGGGACACTATCATGCATGCTGCCGGCGTTCATCGATTTATAAGACGTTGTCACGTCAAAAATTGCAGAAAAAAATTAAATAACGAGACGTTACCGAAAAAATTGATTATTATTTTTTAAACTTTTGTAACAATGTTAAGTACATCAGGTTATTAATCTGTCATGTTAGTTAACACTTCGATAAAAACACGCTATGTTAAATTAATAAAATATAGATACGCAGTTTACAATAACCTAGATGTCAATTGTTCTTGTACTTTGATCACAACACTCTCGGAAGAGTGTCAGAAACTGGTTACCAGTTGTAAGGACGGACACTGATTCTCCATTAACGGGACGTCTACCGCCTCACTAAATCGGTTATGGCTTCGCTATTGCTGTATCTATCATTTCAAGCGAGAAGAAAAGAGAGAGCAATATCAATACTAGACAGCGGATGTCAGTATAACCGCATCTTTGATAAAATACCCTAGAAAACGCGATGTTAACAGAGACACTAAGTATTCGTACTTAATTTTGAACATTTTGTTAAGTTTTATATACAGAACTAGCGGTCTGACCCGGCTTCTCCCGTAATATATAGTACACTCCGCGAGGCATAAGCTGAGCTTTGCATTTGTGTAAGTGTACATGGATAGTGTAGGTGTGACAACCGGCCTTAGGCGCGGCGCCATTCTGTCTCGCCGCGCTCCTGCCTGATTGGTGATCACTCACACTAATGCAAAGCTCAGCCTATACCTCGCGGAGTGTACCTGGGTAGCCTGGGTTATACATACTTACTTTCTCAAAAAAAAACTTGAAAAAAGAAAGGTGGCCGGCTGGATTCGAACCCGGACCTACCACATTATACCGCCCATCTTTCCGTCTGAGCTAATATACTGTCGCGCGACGTCACGAAATTTACCGTCGCATTCTAATCTAATGTTTTGCAACAGTTTTTCATTGTCTAAAAACGCGCATAAAACGGCGTTTTTTTAAACAAAACCTGGCTAGATCGATTTATCGTCCCCGAAACCCCCTGTAGATATACATAGTTTCATGAAAAACGTTCGAGCCGTTTCCGAGATTCGGTTTCTATATATATATATACCTACAAGAATTGCTCGTTTAAAGGTGTAAGATAAGATGAGATTAAGCCTATAAGCACTCGGGGATCACCTGAGTATCCGACAGTGAAAGAATTTTTTAAATCGATCCAGTACTTACTGAGCTTAGGGCGTACAAACAAATAAACTCTTCAGTTTTATAAAATTAAGTCAGATTTGACTGGTGTTTTCTAGAGCAGCAATGATGCAAATTCTATACAATCTATCAAAACATTTCATCATTAGGCTAAATTGGCATTAAGGTAAGATCATTTATATTCTTATGATATTCCTAAAGAGAGAATAAAAACTTAAGTACATTATTTGAGCCTTCTTCACTTATAATCTAACTCTGCACCCATAACTGGCCCTTACATTCCAAATACAATCAATCAGTCCTTCAAAAGTCCATTCCCTACGACCATCTAAATATAGCTATATTATTGCTGTTTTTATTTTAATTTCAAGCTAAAATACGAAGACGGCTTTCTATACAGGGTTATTGGTAATGAGCCTGCATCCTTTAAAAGGCATGTTAAGTGCATTAAATACGAAAACACATAAATAAATTAATGTAGTGATAGGAGTCTGGGCAGAGTCCGCCTGGGGAAGTACCACACCTTTGCCAGTTATTCTACCGCCAATCAGTAATGTGCAAACATTACTGTGTTCCGGTTTGAAGGACAATGTTCCCAGAAAAAATAAAAAATATAACATCTTAGATCTCTGGGTGACGAGCGCGGTGCATTGCTAGGTAATGATTTGACTCTTCATGTTCCAATAGCTGCGTGTCACTGTGCTGTTATGTGGCAGGCAGAGGCATTACAACGGCACTCACCGTTTGACAC
>CM029776.1:24000230-24148978 GCA_017562165.1 Ectropis grisescens
TAGATTAAATTCGTTTTTATAGACAAAATTCAGTATGTTTGTCGTCTTAACTTTATTGATGATGCAGAATTTTTTAGTAAAATTACGAAAATCAGACCAAAATTCAAATGCTTCAGATTAGTTAAACCTACTTCCGAAAAACATATTTTGAGGCAAAAAGTTTATCATACAAAAACTTACTATTATTTATCAGATTTTTCTATATCTTCGTAATTCAATTTTTTACGATTTTTTTTGTTGGATAACTAATAAGTAAGAAAGCCAAGGATTGTTATGTAAGAAATTTTCGTAATTTTATTAAATAGCTTGTAAATCTTAGACAAAATATGTGCGACAAAGTGCAGGTGTCGGCAAACGTAGTGAACTTAATCAATGCGCAGTACCTTGGCCGGTGCCCTGATTTACAAACCCAATCGGATTGATCTCGACACGGAATCAGATCTCTCGGTCTCTGTCTTATACGTTTAGAATTGGTGACGGTCATGCCATGTTTTACTTTTTTGCCTAGGCCCGTTTTTTTAGTTGTGCTATGGAAGGGCGTTTGGTGCTTAATTCGAAGTTAAAGAAGTTAAAGAAGAAGTAACTTTATTACGAGTATGCTCACGCGACTGCAAAATGTAGATTATTCAAACTTAACAGGCGAAGTACCTACTAAAAAAAACAAAATATGTAGTGTACCTATTTACATCAACGTGCTTGATAAAAAATATATGATAAAAATTCGCTGTCGACCTTGTGTTCTCTCGTAATAACTAAACGATATGGCGAATTTTCTTTCAGCTGTCGTGGTATATCGTAGCTACACCATAAACGTAAGCGTCCAGAAAAAACATTTCAACGGAAAATATAAAGCAAAGATTGAAGTAAAAAATTTAACCAACACCTATTAGTAAAATGTGATACAATACAACAACCCATATGCGTGACGCGAAGCAAATAACCGATAATGTCCGCTACGTGCTTTGGCATAACTAGACATTGTGTCTAGGGGACTGCCGTCTAGCTGAATTAGGAACTACATTCGCCACTAGCACTTTTGGTCACCTTTCAATTTGAGGTAAACTACTATGAGCGAAGTTAACTTTTGACTTCTATCTTTATAGGCAAAAACGAGCCTTATACGAAGCCCGCCCTCTGCCCCTTATCTATAAATAATGTGAGCGAAAAGAATCAAAAACTTCTCACCTTTTTGATACATCGACAGAAGAAGCAATAGCAATTTTACTATATTGTGCAGGCTTAGAAATAGTTCTGTTTAGTACAGTGTTATCAGAGGGCGATAGACTAGAACTACAAGAAAACGAAAAAACAATTAAATACAACACAATACAAAAATATAAGAACAGTTACGAAAACACATCACAATACAAGTTCACATACTATACCTACGGCACATGCACAGGTCATATAATTAAAGTTGTTATTGCGTTGAACATGTTATTTTAATCAGCTTATGATATGAGACCACCCTAGAAATAGCAATATGGATAAAATTTGCTTTGTTCCATACATGTTTTTTTTATATTAGATAATTTATATCGAATTCAAAGACTATGTTAGTGTGGAACTGAATGTTTCCAGAGAAATTACAGAGCTTAGAGATATAACATCTTAGATCCCTGGGTGATGAGCGCAGTGCAGTGCTAGGTAATGATTTAGACTCTTCATGTTCCAATAGCTGCGTGTCACTGTGCTGTTATGTGGCAGGCATGTTGCTTACCATCAGGCACATGTACTGCTCGTCTCGTCACTTCATATTAAAAATAACTGCTGCCAGGGCCGGAGCTGAGGAGGGCAACAGGGCACATGCCCTGGGCCTCCACAAACGGGGGGCCTCCACAATAGAGACTTAACCTAAATTAAACCCGGATTTCAAGGTAAGAGCTTAAATACAAGATTATCAGCCCCCGGCACCGGGGCCTCCACACCTCTAAATCCGGCCCTGACTGCTGCTCCTTTTCGCGATTTCCAGGTTGATCCCGTTGACATTATCAAATAATAGTCGTACGTACACAACATTTACGACTAATATTAATAAACCTAAAAGCAATAAATCCTTTAACTTTTCCTGTAACCATAACCTTAGGTGACATAATCCTTTCAGATTAACAGGGTATTGAATAGGTTTTCCCGAGGTTATTTTTATACAATCGTTAGGTACCTACACCGTTGTCATGTTCCCATCGCTTTTACAAATACAAAAATCTTTATTGCTGTTTGTAGGTAAGATAAGGTGATACAATACATTTTAAAAGTTCATCCATGCAAACTGGCCTAGAGGCATGCAATATGTAACACAGTTTCCATTGGTCTGAATTTATACAATGATAATAATAGTCCAGCTGATAAAGGCTTCTTCTTTTTTCATTTTTAGCTTTTAATCGGTTTTATTCATATTATATTATTATGTCATCTGATTCATCGTCTATTAATTTCTGGCTTCTATCCAGTTGTGCTATGTAAGTGTGATATGTTTGGTGAGCACAATAATTACGCCAACGTCTTGTGTTTCAACAGGATGTTGTTATGGATTTTAATATGTATGATGAATACACATATTTGTACTGTAGGTACCTGGGTGTTTTCTATGTATGCTATGTATCTATTTAAAAATATATAAGTATTATAATATCAGCTACTTGGCTTCCATAGTATACGAGCTAACGACCTTTGCTTAGTTTGGGGCCAGACGGTCTGATGGTGTTGAGTGTGAAATGTCCACCAATAAAATAAGCCATTGCCGTAATGAGGGATTTTCAATGTGCAAGTAGAGCTGTTAAAAATAGTTATTAATTTCTTCAAAGGTGGTGCCAAAGTTTCATTTTGTTAGAAAAATATCACAAAATGAAACATTAGCGCCACCGTTGGCGAAGTTGACAAAAATCTTTGACAGCTCTATTTGCATCTTGAAAACACATCACTACCTTTTGTCTCTTTCTCCTTGCTTCAGTCCTGTAAGGTTGTAGGGTCTGCTGTCCTAATTTTACCTACCTTATCAGCATAAATGGCAGCACTACTAATAACGAGCTGTCAAATGAGCTGTTATCTTATACCTTTAAACGAGCAATTCTTGTAGGTATATATATATATATACTAGCTGAACCCGCTACTTCGTTTGCGTAAGCAGATGTTACTGACTTATACATTAATTGGAAGTATCGTACGTCAAATATTTGGATAAGTAGTCATTGAAAACCTTTGAGTTTCAGTGAATTTGTTTTTCCAAACAAAAAATTTATTTCATATTATCATCTTTATTTTTCTTTTTTTAAACAAAATCAAACATACTTAGTAAGTTTTCGTAGTATCGAACATAGCCGCAAGTGTTAAGTTTGTAGGATTTTTATAGGATACATTATGAAAAGTCTGAAGCTAATGTGCATGATCTGATACCTACTTACCTATTTATTTTTATCCGCAAGCTGTTTTCTAGCTGTTACCCGCGACTTCGCCGGCGTAAAATTTTGAACGAAGACTGTGTGGAATCAAAATAATTAAAATTTTGAGTTTTAATGATATTCAAGCAAGTTGAACCCGTAAATCTAAGCCAAGTCCTAGTGAAATGTTAATGTATGAATTTAATTGTAGGTAACACAGAAAAAAAATCAAGAACGAAAGAATCCAAATTTGGCATCATAATCCTTTTAGCAGCAAAAACTTATTAGTACAATTTAGAATACCAGTAACGCCACCTAGTGATGAAAGAAGAAAAAAATTGGTTGCCTGTAAAGTCGGTATACGGGCGAAAGTTTTACGTGACAACGACTTTGAGTGGTAAAATAATTTTACGGAAGGGACGCGTGCCTTTCACTTTTTATGTCTGTCTCTCTCGCTCTTAGGCGGGCTAACCATGCCCGAGTGGAAGGGACGCGTGCCTCTCACTCGCTCTCGTTGTGAGCGCATAACGTGAGCGGAGCGTAACGCAGTTTCTTGAAGTGTCACCCGGCAAACCAATTTATAAGACGTTGTCACGTCAATACATACTACAATAGCAAAACATCGATTTAAATGGCCTTTAGTGCTTTTAGATTTAAACTGGCATTAGCGCCGTCTAATGAGAATATTACCTATGTTGCTTGTTATTTTGATTGTGAACGCAAATCACCTATATTATCTACGCCGAAACGGGTGCATATATTTTTCATTTTTTGGCTTTTACCTTACCATCACATCAAGTTCCTTACGAAAATATTTGCTTATATTAATATGCAGTTAAATGAAAATGTAGACTTATTAGCCCATGTGAAATTTTAGACTCTAAACTATATGTGTTTCGTATGTCAACCCATATCGTTGTGCCGTTTTGACGTGATAGTTAATATTTGTTTCCTTAGGGCCCATGCTTCTTTTCAGGTTGATGGGTAATAAATACATAAATGTGGTATTTCAGACTATGAGTTATTTCTGTTTCAATTTTCTACCAAATTTGCTTAGTCTTTCCTACGTCACAGTAACCTATAAGTAACCGATTTGCTATTTCTGAGTTCAAACTACGTGTGTTTCGAATTCCATTCAAATATGTTCAGCCGTTCCAACGTTGTCCTGTAAATATTATGAATGTCACTGTTTGGATGTTTGTTACGTAATACATAGAGTACTTATACATAGGCAATGTTTAGCCTATGTGTTCTTCCAGACTGTAATCTAATTATATTTCAAATTTAAACCCGATCACTTGATACGTTCCGCCATGATTAAAGCGACAATAGAAATACATCATCTGCGAAAATTTCAACTATCTAGCTATCACCGTTCTTGAGATACAGCCTGGTGACAGACGGACGGACGGACGGACGGATAGCGAAGTCTCAGTAATAGGGTCCCGTTTTTACCCTTTGTGTACGGAACCCTAACAACGGTCTGCTTCGGTCACCGAAGCTTGTTGAATCTACCTTTAAATTTTAAACAGTATTTGGATTGAAATAATACGTTTTCTAATAAGTTACGGCTGGTCTAGTAAGTTACAGCTGACCTAGTCGGGAGAACGGCGACTGTCTATCCGGAGACCCAGGGTTCAAAACCACGCGCACCACTATCTTTTCAGAGTCATGTTCGTAATGCCGGTAATTAAAACGGTGAAGGAAAACACCGTGAAGAAACCGAAATCTACCTATAATCTAAGTTCTAAGTCATATGTCATCCACCAACCGACACTGGGCCAGCGTGGTGGATTATAGTCTTGTCTCTCTCCTGCGAGAGAAGGCCCCGACGCCCAGCAGTGGGAACATTTAATGGGTTGTTTATGCTGCTACTTATTATGCTGATATGTTTTCTCCAAAATACAAAAATCTACTTCAATGACAGGTAATTTAATTCTGTCATTCGACTAAATTTTATAAGAAGGTATAACTATGTCGTACAGATATAATATCTAAGCTGATTTTAGTTTTTTGTTGATATTTGAAAACTACCTCCCGGTTTTCGATCACCTCTGAAGTATTTTCTACCAAAAAACCAAACAAAAAAGGAATTATCAAAATCAACTAACAATTAGTGGAGTTATCGCGTAAAATAAAACCAAATAAAAAAACATGCAACCCGATTGAGAACATCCTCCTTGTTTGAAGTCGATTATAACCGAATGATGTTTGTTTTTCCACATAAAAATATATTTTTGACAATTATTTTGTCATCCAAGACAACGCGACGCGATCACGTGGGCACTTTCTAGAATCTAGATATTCTGTGGATCGTCTGTGATACACAGAATACTTAGAAGTTAGTATGTACCGAACGCGCCGCGCGTGTCGTTATTATTTAATGTTTGAGTAATTTCCGAACCAACCGACCGATATTGTTCAAATTTTGACGGGACAGTATTAAAAATGTGGTCTTTCTAACAAAAAAAGAATTAATGAAATCAAACAACGCAAACATGAGTTACAACCAAATACACATTCTGACTTTCACCCCCTCCCGCAAGAAAACCGTTCAGAATTTGGGGATCAAAAGTAGCTTACAGCAATGTCCTTAGTATAAACTAAAATCATGCCAAGTTTCAGCTGAATTGAATCAGTAGTTTCGGCGTGATGCGTGATCCCTATACAGAAAGACAGACAGACAGACAGACAGACATGAAAGAAAAAAAATGCAGTTTCGCCATCAGTATCGACTATGGAGTGCCCCAAAAAAAAATTTTCAAAATATCTTCAATGTACAGAATTCGACCCGTTACAGTTTTATTATAAGTATAGATAGAATCTGAATCTCGGAAACGGCTCGAGCGATTTTCATGAAATTATGTATATAGGGGGTTTCGGGGACGATAAATCGATCTAGCTAGGTTTTATTTTTTAAACATAATTTTATGCGCGTTTTTAGACAATGAAAAACTCCTACAATGTCATTAGAATATGATAACTTATTTCGCCACTGTTCTTTAAGTCTAAATGGCTCAGACGGAATATGCTCGCCCTCGGAGCCAACAACCCCAGGTTCGAATCCTGATGATGGTTACACTCGGGACTTTTCTTTTTGTTCTTTTTTTTTCTGAGGAAATCTTTTAATGAAAGCCCTTTAAGAGCGATCACTCAAGTGTCGCGCCGAACGTCAGCGAAACCCTATTTTAAGTCACTCGGGATAATGACGCTGCCATCCCTAGTGATACTGCAGGTGGCTCTCTACATGAGACATAACCTGCACTCATTTGAAAAGTGAGGCGCTAGCCACTCGTTCAAATACAACCTCCCCAATGTGCCGTACACCACCCGTACACACGCGGCTTTTTTTTTTATTTAAATTAGCCACTCCACAGACTCCGGGGTCCGTGATCTTTGTCATTACAATTTTCTTTTTTTCTTACACATATCTTGGATAAGGAGAAGAAAAGGAAAATAGGAGGGAGTTGGGTACATTTAAAATCTAATTCTAGTGCTCGTCTGTAGAGCCGATCACTCCCGGTTGGGATTCCGTTAGTAATCGACTCGACATCGAGTGTTTGCCTAATTGCCTTTTGCCATTTGCCTAAGCTGCCTCCTCTCGGCCCAGAGCCTCCACAACGGCCGCATTTCTGTCCCTGATGGCCATCTGTAGGTTAAAATCGCGGATGGTTTTCGGTGATGCAGCCCACGCTCGCCGCACGAACCGACCGATGGCGTCGTCGGTGCGTTGTCAGCGTAGTATGCGAAGGTCCCCGTGTGCCGCGAGATTGCCACTACCGCATGGGGCACGCTCTCGTGCAGCTTCATGTTTGCCTTGGTTTTGATTACGATTACCGACTCGTATGTTAGTCCCTGAACTTCATGGATGGTAAGGATGCGTGACCCGGTGCCTGACTCATAGCCCTGGTTTGTCAGGGTCTCCTTCTCCTTTTGAGTGTGAACTAAAAAGAGGGTGTTTGGTTGGGTGTTGGGTATTTGCGCTCCCTTAAATCTTCTCTGCTCTAGGGACTTTATACGGGACGCTGAGAAGTACATACCGGAGTATATTTCCTCAGTGCATATGCGACGTCCATTGGGTTTCGATGTGTGCAGAGCAACTCCTGGCTGATCTTTGTTACCAGGTTCGGGCGATGATACCTCATTTCGAAGAGATTTTCCCTGTCGATATAAGGCAACTGATTGACGTCTCCAATGAGGACAATTTCACCAACACCAGACAGCCTTGAAGCCATCACAATGGCTCCAAAATGGTTCATGAGAGCTTCGTCCACCATGAGGCAACTGAAACTTTCTCTACCGAAACCATTTACCAGAGCAGAAGCCATGGTTCGCACTCTGGTTTTGACCAGGTTTCCGATTCGGTGCGATAGCTTTTCTCTTAGATCTTTTGCTGCCTTAGTTGTTGTAGTGATGATGGCGTCCTTGTCCACGTCGAAGTGTCTAATCACCTATGTTGTTTTTCCATATCCTGGAACACACACGCGGCTTGTGCGGTCTGGGAAGTTGACAGGCGTTGTGGGTGTCGAGGTCTATAATCGAGTGTCGTTAGATATTAAGGATGCATGTAGTGATCACCCATTTAAATTAAAATTAAGAAACTGGCTCGTTCAAAAAAACTTTTTACTCCATTGATGAGTTTTTAAATAGCAAGAACTAAAATCGGGTTATATGTGTTTAGTCTATGAGCCCAATGTTTATTTTAAGCTGACATTTCATTTTTATTTCTTTTATGTACCTACTCATTAATTTATATTATACATATTATTTTATTTGACGTGTAAATTTTATTTTTACAAATAAATAACTTTGAACTTTCAATAGTACCCATAATTAATTTCGGAGTGTTATCCGTGGCTTTATGCAAGCGACAGTGATGGTGGAAGGAGTTTCCGATATTTCGCAGCGGCGCGACGGTGCAACATGTTCACGGATAATCACCGTAATTATGTAATTGATACTGTATTGTACTACTGTAATGGACAGCCGTGTTAGCTTAAACCACGCTTAAACCAATATTTAAAAGTTTTTTAGTCTATTTACAGTGCACTGTGTATTTTTATGTGTGTGATAATTTTTGATAACACGCTCCCTCTTATATTGTACTTATATTTTTAGTCAATCTTACCAATTTTTAAGATTAATATTTGGACATATTTTCTCATTGATGAATCTTTTAAATCGGATATCGAGAAAAGTTACTTTGATTTTTATTGCCGACAGGTGTAAGTAGAGTTCTTGCCATTATTCTCATCAACGTGTCGCCATTGTCGTATGATGTAAAATCTTGGTCTCAGAGTAGCGATCGTTTAAATCCATAAACAGCCCACCAAATGTTCCCACTGCTGGGACTCGAGGCCTTCTCTCGCAAGGAGAAAGTCAAGGCCCTAATCCTACGCTGGCCCAGTGCGGGTTGATGGATGACACATGACCTCGAATGATTCTAGGTCCATGTCGATTCCCTCACTATGTTTTCCTTCGCCGTTTTAAGTTAGCGGCATTACGCACATGACTACGAATAGACGTGGTGCGCGTGGTTTTGAACACGGGGTCTCCGGATCAGTAACTTAATTTAGCACTTCAATCACTCATTGATTCAAGTGTTAAACGTCAGAAATGCTAAAATCTATGATATATCATGTCTCGTCCTGAAACCCCATAGGTAGGTAACGTAAAATCAATTATGTTTGTACTGAATTTATAGTTTATACCGGCGGCGGCGGCCTATGATTATGCAATAGATACGGTAATAGTTCAGACAAAGACTACCTACGACTATTCACTAGCGTTCTTAGCTAACTATTCACGCTTTTTAACAATTCGTACTCTTAGCATAAATTAGTAGGTGAGCCTCTATTTTGTCTTGAAAAGCGTGATAAGTTTTAATTTACCGTTGACACAGCAAATTTTGAAAGAACAAATATAAATAACTAATGGTCACCAAGCAGCAAGTGGTCCAAATTCGACCAAAAAGCAATATTAATCTATTCTCAATTAGATCAAAGTTTAACAATAAACAAGACAGTATTTATGCGTGTGTGTGCAATACATGGCAGGGTGTGTAATGTTTGTAGTGAAAACTTGTTTTGGCGCGCCACAGCCAAATTTTCGTGGGCTGTGAAATGGATTCTAGGGTCACGCTCGGGAATAATAAGAAATCTTCGGGTAAAATCGGGACCATGCCCATTGGCCATCTAGAAATGCGTCAGTATTTCCCATTGGACCTACAAATACATGCATTTCTTATTGGGCATCTAGAAATGCGTCAGCATTTAGCCACGCCCTCCGGTATCACCCACTTAATTCCGAAGTAAGCTATCAAATTCTGAGTTATAAGTTTTCACTTCTATCTAGCAAAAAAATCTATGCTTCTATCGGCAGTTCCTATGACTCCCAATATTTTTAACAAATAGGTAGTTTTAATGTATAATTTTTTTAAAATACTGGCATTCTGGACTCCTGGGAAACTAAAAGGGTGCAAATTTCGTACTCCCCCGTTCGCGCAATCTTCGGAAGGTACAAAGTTTTTGCCTCTCATATTAATGTACCTACATAAATAAATACATATACATTATACATAGATAGACCTATACATATACGATTACTTATATACGAGGGTCAAACTGAAAGTTCTTAGAACTGACCACTTATAAAATAGAACTCTTTGCCAATATTACTGAGTATATACTTAATTCATTTGTCATTTGTTTTACGATTTGGCGGCAAATTGAAAATTTCAAATTGGCCTTTCACGATGAAGCCCCATCTCGTGCGACTGTTTACAACTGGTTTAATGAGTTTAAACGTGGTCGCACTAATCTCACTGATGATTTACGTGAGGGACGGCCTTCTACGGCGACGACTGAAGATAACATCTGTGTTGTGCGGCGTATGATAGAGACTGACAAAAGAGTGACCTATCAGCAGATTCGGACAAGCTTAGGCATCGGTATGAGTCAAGTGCACAAAATCCTACACGAACATTTAGCGGTCAGGAAGCTTTGCGCCCGGTGGATACCTCATACCTAATTTGACTGAGGCTCAAAAACTCCATCGTGTGGATTGGTGCCGTAAAATGATTGAAAGATTTAACGGAGGTGACTCAAATGCTGTGTTCGACATACTAACAGGTGACGAAAGCTGGATTTACTGTTATGATCCTGAAACCAAAAGACAATCTGCTCAGTGGGTGTTTCCTTTCGAGGAGTTGCCAACTAAAGTGAAGAGAGATCGAAGTGCGGGGAAAAAAATGGTGGCCTCGTTCTTTGGAAGGATAGGCCATTTCGCAACAATTGTGTTAGAGGATCAAAAAACAGTTTCTGCAGAATGGTACACTACCAATTGTTTGCCACTTGTCTTGGCAAAGTTCGAAAGAAACGACCTCGCAGTAGGACCCTCCTTCACCACGACAACGCCTCATCGCATACCGCCAAGCGAACGATCGACTATTTGGCGACATCAAACGTTGAATTACTGGGTCACCCGCCGTATAGCCCCGACCTCGCGCCTTGTGATTATTATTTATTTTCAAAAATTAAAGAAAAACTTAAAGGAAAGCGGTTTGTGAATGCTGAAGAAGCGGTGGCTGCGTATCGCGATGCCATTGAAGAGACCCCTAAGGACGAGTGGGCAAAGTGCTTTTCCCAGTGGTTCCATCGCATGCAGCGGTGTATTGACGTGAATGGACAATATTTTGAAAAGATATAATAAAACTAATAACTGGCTAATGTAATCAGTTTTTGATTTTCTAAGAACTTTCAGTTTGACCCTCGTATTTGAAACTTTGGCGATATCTGTGTCAAAGTTGAGAAATATCTTAACATAGGTACAACGTTCCCATCAGGGATGTTATAGATATTTTAAATAACAAGAACAAAATAAAAAATTTTGATTAACCCCCGACTACCTCGGATCTCGGATTATCTGTATAACGTTCTACTAGTCAAACCCTTTCATTTGATACCCATATTAAGGGAGATGTGAGAAAATGTTTTTCGCCATTTTGTGGTAGCGGCCATCTTGGATTTAAATTTGTCATAGTGCAAAGTACTCTACTAGTCAAGCCCTTTCATTTGATACCCATATTGCGTTAGTAGTGAAAAAAATAATACAATTCGGCATTTTGTGGTGGTGGCTATCTTGGATTTGAAATTTGTTATAGTGTATAGTATTCTACTATTCAAGCCCTTTCATTTGATACCCATATTGAGGTAGTTTGTGAAGAAATATTTTGTCCGTCATTTTGAGGAGGCGGCCATTTTGAATCGATATTAACCAAACATAGCTAAGAACGGATATTAACCTTCAAATAAAAAAAAACCGCATCGAAATCGGCCCATCCGTTTGAACTCTACGGTGCCACAGACAGACACATACACAGACAGACAGACATACATCGACGTCAAACTTATAACACCCCTTTTTTTGGTTGGGGGTTAAAAATATGTATGGGTATTTCTCATTTATGTCAAAAAAACATGTGATTGCTAATTTTCTATTAAATGCAATTAGAATATCGTAATTTTTGGATTGTACTGCTACTTTCGGATAATATTGGTTACAGATATTAGATTTAATATAGTTCTAATAGTCAAAACTGAACAGTGGAAATTGAATGAAATGAAACTGATCATTTAGCAAAAAGCAGTCTTGCAGCAGCCTTGTTACCTAAAACTCGATTCTATCTGAAACTTTTGAAACGGTTATGGGTACGGAATGTATATCCATACCCATAACTGTTTCAAAACTTTCGAATACCTATAGATATCCGTATCCATAACCGTTTCAAAAGTTTCTAAAGTAACAGAGAATCCAAAATAACTACACATCAGTAACCATAACCAATTTTATTTTATTAATCCTATATATATCCAGATCCGGTTTCTATTATATAAATAGCTCATTTTAAAGCTTAATTTTAAGTAGGGATTGGGTATTATGAAGATTTTTATTTAAAATTTCCAGGATTTTAGCTAACAATGCAAGAAAACAATGACAGTAAAATATTGAATTTCACATACCTTCTTGTCAAATCCAAGTTACGCTCAGTTAAACCATCATTTAAGCTTACATAATATAAAATGCATGTTGCTATGACACCCAAGAAGATCAGAATTTGATTTCTTCGTGAACGGTACCATTTTAACCGCATTGTTGTGACCTGAAAAGAAATATAACTATCATAATATATGGAATATATTTACAAGCAGGACCCCAATGAAAGTTGGATATTGGTGTATATTATAATGATTAATGTAGACATATGACTTTATAATTAATTAATTATGAACACTGGTTCTGATTTGAGCTTAGTTAAGGAAAAATCCATAGAGCCATAGATCGTCGAACTCAAGATTAGCTGTCCCAAACTTCAGGGTGCACGGAATGGAATCATGCTAACGTTGGGAAGAGTGAGCTCACTCTTTCTTCTAGTCGGTTGTAGGAAGCGGGAGACGTCGGTCGTTTTTACCTATCACTGATTTTGGTCATTTTGAACATAAATATAAAAGCTTATGCCTTCCTGTGCATTCGAAAAGTGAATTCTAATAATTCTAGAAACTCAAACAAATCTAATGGAATTACATTTCATGCGTAAGTACTGCATTTAAAATTATTTTAAATATTTTTTCATAACATACCATTAAAATTTTTAAATGGCTACCACCAGTGTGACAGAGAGATAATAATACCAGTTATAACTAGCGCGAGCGAGATTAGGCTTAGACGGGGAAAGAGATGTCTTAGATAGAGACAGATGTCACAGACGCAGTTTGTTATCAATGTCAAGATGTACAGGGCTAATCTTGAGTTCTACAATCTTAGCATAGAGCAGTTTAAACATTTTCAGTTTTATCTACAGATCTCATAGACATTTTTGTTAATTTTTACTATCCTACAGCTCGACGAAGTATACTCCAATTTTGGTGATAAGCTTGCATGAACCAATCGTTTTTTCTCAAACACACCATACTTGTGCCAAGACATAAAATAATATCATTATGACTACAAGACATTGTTACCATCTCATTAATGTTAAAAGTCCAATAAGTGAAATTGAAATTTTGAACCAAGACCAAGCTAAACAACAGTCAAGCAATGCCACAAGCAAGCTGAAATTTTGGAATGATATATAATCCGCATCAAGGATTGTTTTTATCTAATTTTTGCATCACAATGTGCCACAGCGAAGCGTGGCAGGGTACAGCTAGTACTTAATCATTTTAAACTAATCAAAATTTCAGCCAAACTCAAACTGACCATAGTTTCGAGATTGGCTTAAATTTTGATTATTTTAATAATTGAGAATTTTAATTATTATGAATCTTATTTATTTTCCACATTGAGGATAGGTATCTCTGCATATTTATTTATGGTTTTCAGACCCATTTACACAAATATTATATTATTGTCAAACCCGGTTTTCCTGATAACAGTAAAACTGTGCCAAAGCTTCATGTGCAGATAAGAAATAAACTATTTTCGTACAAAAAATTAAACTGACTTCAAACCCACAAATAGGCACTCAAAATCGAAAAATAAATTAATATCATTATTACAAGTGCTACGCACACATCTATTTGAAGTTGGTGCCAGTCAGGCCAAAAATACTATGTAGGAATATGGTAAGTAGGCATATCCACTACCTGTTAGACTTGGCTAGCACTGACTTCAAATAGATGTGTGAGTAACACTTGTAATAATGATATTAATTTATTTTTCACTATTGAGTGCCTATTTGTGGTTTTGAAATTGGTTTAATGTTTTGTACAAAAATAGTTTATTTAACTCTTTTTAGTGTAAAACAAGTTTTTATAAATGCATTTACCCAACTTCGTAGTGACAGGTTCAAGTTTCATAACTTTTGTGAAATCTACAACTACGTCATCCAGAAAATTGAATGCTAATTTTAGTTTTTGGTTATATTTTTAAAAACCACTTGACCGATTTTGATAAGATTTATATGGGACCATTTGGGAAGCATATCCAAAAAAAATAGTGTTTGAATTGATAACCTCCTCCTTTTTGGAAGTCGGTTAAAAAATGTAACTGGTAATCAAAAACTAACATTATAGTTAATATTGATTTTCACTTTACTGTTTAATTAATTCATTTAATTCAACAATTTTAGAATGAAATTGGTGTTTTATATTAATTTGTTGTGGATAACTTTATAACATTAACTAAATAATAAAAAAAATAATGCATTTTTTATAAAATGAATAAATATCGAGGTGCAGACGTCATTGTATATTCAATTTTAAAAATGCAACATTACAGATTTCCATATTGACACATAACAACAAGTTTGAACTAAAATAAATAAACACCTAATATGACAATCGTTTCAAATAAAATATTGAAAAAAAAATTTGACTTGATGACAGCAAATAGGAATTCCCAGTTAATGAGATGAATCTGTGGTATACAAATTTACAAATTTTAGATCATAAATTAATTAAGAAAATTACATCTTCAAATATAATTAATTGCCAATAACATAGCCTCTAAGTTGATGCAAAAAGCGAGTACAATATTTGTATTTGACATATTATAAATTATACTAAAATCTAATAGATTTAGACAGGTGGAAAAGAATACAACAATAAGTTTTGCATGGGCACAAAATCTTTATCGCAATTAAGTTTTTTTTAACCTAAAGCACTGCTCAGCTTATAATTAAATAGTGCAAAACAGAAGAGGAAAAAAAAACAAACCGGTACCTAAACAGTCGTGAAAAACTAATGCACTGCACAAAACACCAGCAGTCGAGCAGACGAACACAACACAACAATCAACATCAACAATAATCTGTTTGACACTTGACAACAACCAGCCATTCACCAATGGAGCAATACCTACATTACTACCTACCTAGTTACCTACTATCTATCAGCAAATCACTCAAATCAAGTGGATCAGTACCGTCAAACTCAAACGTATCGGTGCGTGCCCACAGAGTAAGTAATCACTGCATTATAATATGCGTGCCTGCCTGCCTGCCTCAGTGCTTTGTGCACACTGCTAGGGATCCGCAAAAAGTATCGATACTTGAGTAGTATCGATACTTGCGTTGCGATACCTACTCGATACCGTACTCGATACTTTGTTCCGATACTTTACTGGGTATCGATACTTTCTGATGTACTCGATGCCTGTCACTTCATAGGAGTGGCCGATACAAATCGTATATTACTTACTGATGATTCCCCGCCTACTGGCTGAGGCTGAGGCCTTGATAACGTCTGCAAGAAACCGTCTCACTGGTTCACGCGTCAATAAATTATTATTTATGTTTGATTGTAACGAAAAAGTCTGGGGGGTTCACAAAGTAAATTAGTAGTAGTATTAACTATGTTTATGTTTTTATAATGTATGTTTTTATTTTTGAATAAAGATTTTTATTAATAATGTACTTTTTTGAGATTTTAACACGTTTCCCGAGGCAAAGAAAAAGTACTCGAAGTATCGATACTTTTGATACGATAATTTCATTGATATTGATACTTTTGATACGATACTTGGCATCGAGTAGATATCGATACTTTTAAAATTTTGCGGAACCCTACACACTGCACGGTGCACCAGCGTGACTAGGGACACGAATAAAGTATCGATACTTTGTGGTATCGATACTTTTCCTTTCGATACCGATACTTTATTACTCGATATTTTGTTTCCGATACTTTTACTCCTTGAGTACTTTTTTGACTGGTATCGTATCGAATAAAATACATACCTACTTACAGCTCGTATAGATGCCGCGCTATCTAGTGCAGTCGTACTGAACCTTCTAAACGTAAGATTGGAATTCGAAATCGAAATGATCCGTTAATAAACGATCAGTTCTTTCATTTCGTTCACTGATCAATCATTCAGCTGTTTGCCGGTTTGTCTTAAGAAGTATATTATCTTTATTTTAATAATTTACTTATATTTTTAAATTTGAACAATAAATAATCAACAATTTCTTTGCAGAACCGCTTACAATTTTTACCTAATGACTGATTGTACTTTGTAGTAAAGGTAGTACACTCCGCGAGGCATAAGTTGAGCTTTGCATTTGTGTGAGTGTACATGGATAGTGTAGGTGTGAAAACCGGCCTTAGGCGCGGCGCCATTCTGTCTCGCCGCGCTCCTGCCTGATTGGTGATCACTCACACTAATGCAAAGCTCAGCCTATACCTCGCGGACAAAATTTCAAGCTCCTGCCTGATCGGTGATCACTCACACTAATGCAAAGCTCAGCTTATACCTCGCGGAGTGCATTAGCAACAGTCACTACTCCCTCAATATGGGTTTCAAATGAAAGAGCTTGACTAGTAGAATGTTGTACAGATTACAAATCCAAGGTAGTCGGGGGTAAATCGAAATTTTTAAGTATGTTCTTGCTTTTCAACTCGATTCTATTTTATGCAATCATTTCATCAATATTTTATAATGACGTTGTCACGTTAAACTATTGTCCGTAAACCAACTTTATAGACAACCAATTTTTTACCTATTGTATTAAATTAATACACCCATACCTTTTGTTTTACTAAAGCAATGCTGAAGTTACTTACTGATAGGGACACGAAAAAAGTATCGATAATTTATGGTATCAAGTACATTCTTTCGAAACCGATACTTTGAATTATTAAATAAATTTTATCAATACAGTTTCTTACACTAAATATTCTTTTTTGCCCAATGAGTATACAGGTATCGTATCGTATAAATTTTCTATTTTGAAGGTGATCTTACGAGTCACAATTTATCATTTTCAAAAATCTGTTTGCGATGTACCATTTCGCTTGATAAGTATCATGACGGGGGTTTAATGTACAGAGGGTTCCCTAAGAAAAGTACTCAGAGTACTCGATACTTTGAAGTATCGATACTGTTGTTTCGATACTTTTATGAGTACGATGCTTTTTTTTCGATACTACTCATGAGTACAGTATCGATACTTTCCGTTCGATACTGTGTCCATAAGCGTGACCAGATTTAATTTGTCAAATCTACAAAGTATGGGCAAAATCTACTAAATTCTACTAACCCATTTACAGAAATCTACCAAAATATCTACACATACCCAAGCTTCAGTAATAGATGAAATAGAAACGGATAATCATTATTTATCGCAATATCTATCACAATTATAACACATCACATTGAAAATTAAGTAGTATTTTGATTGCTACAGAATGAAAATGATCAACATGATTAACAAACAATCACATTATACATTATCTGTAGTGGTCCCTACCAGAAGTCAACCTAGGGAAATACCGAAATATCACTCCTTTGCTAGTTTTTCTTAAATCAAGCAGTGATATCCAAACAATACTGTGTTCCGGTTAGAAAGTCAATGTTTCCTGAGAAATTACTGGGCTACAAGATAAAATCTCGACGAGCGCAGTGCGGTGCTATGTAATGATATGGACTCTTAATGTTCCAATACTTGCGTGTCACTGTGTTGTTGTGGTCAGGCATATTGCTTACCATCAAGTACAAGTGCTGCCATGCAAGTATCAGTGTCCTAAATAAAAACTTATTTAATGTAGTGTTTTATGCACCTACCCACTTCTGCGCTATCATACATAAACGAAAGAAGTTATCATAAACTTGTTCTCCAATTTCTCAAGAACCACCGGATCCTGTTTGTTTGCATAGATAATATATTATAATTCCCAAATGGTCCCATATAAATTGTATCCGAAACCGATTACGGAATACCTGAAAACGCCTCATTAAACAAGTATGACATCTGCGTAAAAAGTAAAAACAAAGTTTTATGGACAATTAAATGAATGATTTTGCAACAAACACAGAGCGGCTGCATTACTTGTGGCAGAATGTGTCAAATCAGAATGAATCATTAATTAAGCTACAGATCAGGCACCCGGCTCATCTATTCATCGTCACTAATTACTAAGAAAGAAATAAAATATTGTAAATGAATATGTTGTTGTTTTCTGTTTGAATAAAAAATAATGATAGTCTGTGTACAGCACCTATTTATCGATGTTTTCGTAATCATAATAATTGATATCGATGATATGAATCCTCAGCTATACGTGAGACGTCACTGTTGCGATTGCGACGCTAGCGCTTTGAGGAGTCTCCGGAATTAAGGGTCACAAAACGAAGTGTTCTATATATAGTACTAGATGCCCGCCCCGGCTTCGCCCGTGGTACATATATAGCACTCAGCGGGATCCCGTATATATCCAACGTGAAAGAATGACTGAAATCGGTTCAGTCATTCTTCCTACCACCTTTATGCAGACGATCTTCAAATTTATTCTCAAGCTCGACTCTCTGATCTAAACGTAGCTATTGCCTCGGTTAACGCCGATCTACGAAAAATAATACATTGGAGCAACTCGTTCGGCTTAAACGTTAACCCTTCCAAAACTCAGGTAATCATAATTGGCAGTCCTTACATGATTGCTAGGGTCGACTGGGCTACTATCCCACAAGTTATATTTAATGAGATTGTAATTCCGTTTAGTGAAACGGTCAAAAATCTCGGCGTGATTTTTGATCGCACATTGAGTTGGAAGCGTCACTTAAAATCTATTAGTAGTAAACTGTTTGCATCTGACGGATCGTTGAGACGCCTCCGTAATTTTTTACCAACTGCTACCAAAATTGCGCTTGCACAGTTTCTTCTGCTTCCCATTCTGGACTATGCAGATGCCTGCTCTCTAGACCTCAATGAAGACCAGCTAAATAAACTTGAGCGTCTTCAAAATTATTGTATACGATTTATATTTGGATTACGCAAATATGATCATGTGTCTCAGTTTCGTATGCAGCTCAAGTGGCTTCCTATTCGCCTTCGTCGGAATGCTCATATTTTATCTCTTGCTTATAATGTACTGTTTAACCCCTCGTACCCACACTATTTGAAAGACCTATTTACATTCTGGAACATCGCGCACTCTCTGCCTCTGAGATCCAAACATAACTTGTCGCTTCAGTCACCCTCAGCACACAGTCAATTCTACGGCAAGTCGTTTGCTTTTCAGGCTGTTCAGCTATGGAACGCTTTGCCTGTGCCTACTAGACAAGCTCCATCGCTTGCTGTTTTTAAAGACCGCGTGAATCAAATTTACTTTTCACGATCGTTACCTAGTTGAAGTTAATTACTCTTAACTGTGTATCCATACTTAAACTTTTAATTTATATATTAGTATATTTATACATATGTAGGAGCACGTACGTGTGCGTGCCAGATGTAGTTGTAGGAGCACGTACGGTACGTGACTGATGTAGTACATAAGTGGAGGACAGCGGAGAGCGAGCTAGTCTCTCGCCCCGCGTCACTTGTACATTAAGAACAATATAACCAGCAGTTTATACAGTGACGTGGTTTCATTTCATCTCCAGTACCAGCAACACTTACAGTGGTGAACCCGACGTGATTCGAACTCGTGATCTCCTGCTCCCGACGTGATTCGAACTCGTGATCTCCTGTTCCCGACGTGATTCGAACTTGTAATCTCCTGTTCCCTATGTGATTCGAACTCGTGATCTCCTGTTCCCGACGTGATCTGCAGAGGGTCTACAGTAGTGACCCCAAACAGAAATTGAACAGAAAATTGAACAGTGAAGATTCAGAACAAATTTTTTGGTGTTGCTGCGTAATTTTTTGTATACTTCCAACAATGTTTCCGCAAACGAAGCCAGTAAGTGGGCAAGCGGGTCAGCAAGGCAAGAATGATGAGCGGACACATTCCGATGATTTGACCCTGGCCGCTATAGGTGTGTCAACGAGACTTCCTGATTTTTGGGTTGACATGCCGCGGTTATGGTTTGCCCAGTTTGAAGCAGTGATGGCATCGCGGAAACAGGGAGATGAGACGAAATTTCACATGGTGATCTCGAAATTGGGCAGAGACTCGATTCAGCAGGTGAGTGACCTGGTGACAGCGCCGCCGGAGAACAATAAGTATACGGCGCTGAAGGACCGGCTGCTGCAAGTTTACGAGGAGAGTACTGAGCGACAGTTCCAGAAGCTCGTGTCAGAGTTAGAACTGGGTTCGCAGAAGCCTACGCAGCTGCTTCGGCGTATGAGAGAGTTGGGACGACCAGCGCAGGTTTCGGAGCAGACGTTAAAGAGCTTGTGGCTATCCAGGATGCCAGCCTCCGTCAGAACAGTTATTGCGGTATGTCAAGACCAGGCGCTGGACAGTTTGGCAAGTATGGTGGACATGATTGTAGAGAACACCTCCGCCTACGACATTGCTGCTGTATTCGGGAGCGTCGAGAATGAAGATCAGATGAAGAAACTCGCTTTAAAAGTGGCCTCATTACGCACCGAAGTTCAAAGTCGAGAGCGCGGAAGAAGCAGGAGCCGGCAGAGATGGAACGGGAACAGGTCTGGTTTGTGGAAGAGAAGAGCTCCAGGTGATCCAAATTGGCTGTGCAGGTTCCATTTCCGGTTCAAGGAAAATGCTACGCGTTGGGAGCAGCCATGTGCGTGAAAAAAGAAGCAAGCGGAAAACTAGGAGCGGTTGCAGAAATATAAAATGGCAATGAATATAGGAAAATGTATTTTTTGAGAAAAGTTAAATAGATTTTTTAGGTTACGAGGTCTCGGAAAATGGATTAAGTCCTTTACCTGATAAAGTCAAGGTTATTCAGGACTATCCAAAACCGAAGACGGTAGAGCGGTTACGCAGGTTTTTGGGTATGTTAAAGTTTTGTAGAGTGCCCATAGCAAACGCTGCACAAGTGCAAGAAATCTTAGATAAGTATTTACACGGTGAAAAAAAAGGATAAGAGTAGAATAGTATGGACTAAAGAGGCAATTAGAGCATTTGAAAGGAGTAAGGAAAACTTACAAAATGCTGCCACGTTATCGCACCCGAGTCCAGGGGCAGAGTTAACTCTTATGACAGATGCGTCAGACCTTAGTATAGGCGCGATATTGCAACCCACGGAATCCCAGAAAAGTACTGTACATACGACAAGGAACTTTTGGCGATTTATTCGGGTATAATTTATTTTAGAGATTTGATTGAAGGTAGAGATTTTGCGGTTTATACAGACCACAAACCACTCATATAAATATATGTGTTAGAAAATAAAGTCTAATAAGGAAGTACCGAGACGTGCCCCACAGTTATTGTTTATTAGTGAATTTGCAAGTGATATACGTCACGTAATGGGAGCACATATGCTGATACATCGCTGATGCATTGTCACGCGTAGAATCGACCATATTTACATCCGCGTTCCAAGATACGGAAATGGCAGAATTGTAAAAATGCCAGTTCGCTTTAAACAATAGGTCAAGCTAGAACGCTGAGTGAGCAAAATGGTTCGAAGTCAATGTGCCAAGGTTAGCACGAAAACATATGTTCATGTGACAGGTCTCTCGTAATTTTATAATGTAAACAAGTTGTGATTTAATAATGTTTTTTTGGATTGTTGTAATTATGTTTTTCTCCTTTTTTTTTAAGAAGGGGGTGTATGTAGGAGCACGTACGTGTGCGTGCCAGATGTAGTTGTAGGAGCACGTACGGTACGTGACTGATGTAGTACATAAGTGGAGGACAGCGGAGAGCGAGCTAGTCTCTCGCCCCGCGTCACTTGTACAGAAGATCAATATAAGCAGCAGTTTATACAGTGACGTGGTTTCATTTCATCTCCAGTACCAGCAACACTTACAGTGGTGACCCCGACGTGATTCGAACTCGTGATCTCCTGCTCCCGACGTGATTCGAACTCGTGATCTCCTGTTCCCGACGTGATTCGAACTTGTAATCTCCTGTTCCCTATGTGATTCGAACTCGTGATCTCCTGTTCCCGACGTGATCTGCAGAGGGTCTACAGTAGTGACCCCAAACAGAAATTGAACAGAAAATTGAACAGTGAAGATTCAGAACAAATTTTTTGGTGTACTTATGTACTACATCAGTCACGTACCGTACGTGCTCCTACAACTACATCTGGCACGCACACGTACGTGCTCCTACATATTTTATTATTTATCTTGTATTATAATTTAGTATTTATGTATTAGGATGTACAATTATTTTTATGTAGGTTTATCAGTATATTATTAATGTAACTTTAGCGTTTTTAGTAATGTTATATTTTAGTAATGTTATGAAGTATGCACCTCTTTTATTTGTACTTACCGTTTTCCTATTTTCGTATCTTTTTTTTTCCATCCTACGGTTGCCTGGAAGACATCGCTTTAAGCCATAAGGTCGCCCATTGCTACTTTAATTTTAGTCTTTAAGTCTTTATGATTTTTTGTTTTAAATTAAGTGCAATAAAGAGTTAATCTATCTATCTATCATTCCTGAGAATATCGCTTTCAAACAAAAAACCTTTTCAGCTACCTGCTACGCCACCTGTCGGAAATTGGTCGTACCAACTCAGATTTAGAAACAAATTTGATGAGCAAAGGTTTATATTCAATGACGCAATCTTGGACATTGGCTAAATTACGGTGACATTACTGAATGGAAGCCAAAAGAACAAGTTGACGAAATCTTAGACACATGCTGTCATGTCAAAGCACGCTACGAAAACTCTCAAAAATAATTATTTTCCCCGTTTTTTGTTACATTCTTGATTCATGCTCCGCTTCTATTGATAGTAGCGTTATGTTCTATAGCATATAGCCTTCCTCGATAAATGGACTATCTAATAGAAAAATAATCTCTCAATTCGAACCAGTACTTCCCGAGATCCTAACGTTCAAACAAACAAACTCTTCAGCTCTATAATATTAGTATAGATTATAGTGTCTGTGACTTTGTCAAGCGCCTATTAGACTACGACTTTTACGATTACCATAGAATAGATATTATAATTATGCTATTACACCAGTCTGAAAAACGCGCGCTCTCGCGCTTACGCGATACAACTCTAGGACTTTTAACAGTACTTCTTTTTAACCCCCCGACCAAAAAAAGGGGTGTTATAAGTTTGACGTCGATGTCTATCTGTCTGTCTGTCTGTCTGCCTGTCTGTCTGCCTGTCTGTGTGTGTGTCTGTCTGTGGCACCGTAGAGCTCAAACAGATGGGCCGATTTCGATGCGTTTTTTTTTATTTGAAGGTTAAATCACTTGACCGTAACTGGAAGCTTTATATTGAGACCTGTTTGTTTTCGCCTGGTGACGACACTCAAGTTGGTTTAACATTAAATTTCTATGTAAACGCCAATGTGATCAATGAAAAATAAATAAATCTAGTAAGTGACCGAAAAACATTTTATTAATAATGTAAGAGTATATTATACATTTTATTAATAATAAACACAATATTTATTTTCTCTGTATTTTGGAATTTTAAATTATTAGGTATAGTCTTGATTTTGCAAAATGTTCCAGCCCGACTGCCGGTAATTCCTATTGTTAGTTTCAGAAACCAAACTGTGGGCAAACTATTATACTGTTATTGGATCTCAAACAATGCTCAGAATCAACACAAAGCAGTGTAAGATTGTTATGCATGGTTACGTCTCCTGGAACAGAGAAATAAAAAAAGGTGTCACAGTATGCCGACACGTCTGAAAAATATTATAAGTGTTTACACAATTATCTAGAAATAATTGGGATGTGAGTAAGCTGTACAGCTTACTCACATCCCAAATCGGTGCTTTGGGTCTAGTGCTTAGTCATAGTGTTTTAATGTACAAAGCTCTCTTGTAGTTACCATTAACATACTTACTGTGTGATTTTGTAACATTTGCAATGCTCCGTAAAGGGCGACTAAGTTGTAAGATACCGATTGTTATTGTAAGACCATAATGTACACTTAGTGGCAAATAAAGTTTTGAATTTGAATTTGAATTTGAAATTAGTAAATTAGTAATTTTTCAGAGCAATTGATTTTGGTATGTACTTTAACAGTAGGTACATATGAACTTAACAAACTGAATGTGTCAGCATTATAAAAGGTTAAAATAACAGATCTATGTAAGAGTATAGCGTTATATTATAGTTTCTGATCTATGAATAAATCTGTTGGAAATTGAGCTACCTGGGTGCCTGTGAGGTATTTCCTGGGTTAAAGCCCTTACTCATAGTCCAAGCAACCCATTTCTTTTAAGCTATTTCGTAAGTTTTTTAGGAAACTCCCACGCCATGAGCCATGAATCTGAGTAAGAATATTTGATCTAGATTTAATTTCGCCTCAGACCACCCCCACATTTCCAAACTTCGAGAATTATGTCATCGACTTTCGGCGGAGGTAATCCTGTTGAAGTGTCTGTCAGGTGTTCACGGAGTTTGTACAGTGTTATTGGTGCTTCGAGCGCGCGGGCTTTAAGATCCGCCCGCCAAAAAACTCTCTCCCATCGGGGAACTACCATTAGGAAGATGCCTGTGGACCGATTCAAATGTGCTAGTACTTTGGGCACTAGGAACGGTGGTGGAAATACCCATGCCAGTTGATAGTCCCATTGGATACTGAACGCATCGTGAAATAGGGCCTCACGATCCGCCAAATCTCGCGACACAAAGTTGTAAACTACATGAGCCGTTTTTTGAGGCAAACAAGTCTATCACAGGAACTCCCCATTTAGTAAACACCATATTCACGCAATCCGGTAATAGGTGCTATTCTGGAGGATGACGATTAATACCCGTGCGGATGTTCTTAGCTATGTTTGGTTAATATCGATTCAAAATGGCTGCCTCCACAAAATGGCGGACAAAATATTTCTTCACAACCTACCTCAATATGGGTATCAAATGAAAGGGCTTAACCCCAAGGTTCGAACCTTCGAGAAAAACCCACTCTGGCAATGCGTTTCACAGCTTAGTTGTTCTTATTACAAAAGTGGAGACCAAACTCTTCGTCCAACTCTTCAATCATGATGATGAACGGTGCTATTTATTCGAGCAACGAGCAATATGATAGAATAACTTTAATTTAAAAACTCCGACTACAAAAAAAACTACACGTAAAAAAAATTTACCTACTATCTAAGGACACTTTGGCGAATGAGACTAGTCTTAGAATATCTTAGTTACCAAAATCCATCCAGCCGTTTGGAAGATATAGGGAAATAAAAGTTTTACAAACATAAAGATACGCGCGAAATACATAACCCTTCTTCCATTCCGGTAAAAAGAGACATGTTTATGCTACTGGGAACAGAATTCACATCTTGTTTTTTTACATTGTTATCATTAAATTGGACATAATAAATCGTAATCGGTAAGTTCGACAAAAAAGTTTACTGGCAACAAAAGATGGGAAATTTTATTTTCTACAATAATAATAGGCTTTATAACTTTTTCGGAAAATCGGCCAAAAACGTTTTTTCGAGCTGGCGCTTGAAGCTCCACCTGGATTTGTTATTATTTTGTAATTTTATGCTCAGGAAATGATTCTAAACCTTATATAAAAATACGAATCGGAAATTTAGTACAGAGTTAAATTCTACGAGTAATTTTACTGCCTTAAAGCTTCTTATCAGATTTGGTCGAGTGTCTAAATTTCATTTTAAATAAGTTTCAAATGAACGAAGTTGGGTTTTTAGGGATTCGTAGACAAATTTTAAAATACACGTTATGTCTGTCCATCCGTATGTGACAGCCATTTTTCTCCGAAACTATAAGAAGTATAAATAAATATTTTTGGACAATTCACACACAACACCACCTGACCCTAAACTAAGCAAAGCTCGTGCTATGGCGGGCAGGTAGCTGATATAATACATATATAGTTTTAAATACATACTTATTATAAATAGAAACACCCAGACACAGTGCAAACATTTGAATTCATCACACAAATATTTGCACTGGGTGGGAATCGAACCCTCGGCTTCGCAGGCAGAGTTACTACCCACTAAGCCACGAGGCCAGTCAACTATTAGAACTTGGTAAGTACATGTATTCTATGAACAATATTAACATTTTCATACAAAAAAAGCAAAAACAATAAATTTTGGTGGTGTCACAAACTTGGAATATCTATGGATAGGTGTTCAAAAATTGTATCGAAGATACTAACTTTTTTTTTCTAAACTGAATAGTTTGCGCAAGAGTCTCTTCCATAGTGGTAAAATCTGTATGTGAAGACTTTTCTTCCAAGTACTAAGTACTTTACTACCAAGGAATTTACCTAATCATTTATGATACCTAACTTGCATTTATATTAGGGGATTTACGCAGGGGATTTCTCCCCTCTCATTATTTCATTATCCCGATCTCTGATTTGACGGACGAATATTTTACCGATACTTATCTATTTTCCATTGCATCCGTATTGAATTTTTTACTGATGTATTATCGACGTCAGTTTTTTGAGACTCCCCTATTGGTCTACAACATAAAGTAAACAGCGTACTAATTAGTATCAGCGTCTATTTGCAATTCAATGAAAACGGTATCAAAATCAAGATCATAGCGTGCTTCACTAGTAATACCTACTGATATTGTTATACTGTGGCACTATGATCGTAATATTTAAAATTTATTGGTTGTCAAAATTGCAAAATCAAGCACAGGCCTTCGTCCGTGAGCGCCGAAACGCGACTGATCAGGCCTGCCGAACGGCGCGCTATATATATGGTAGATATTAAAACATAGTGAATAACTGATACTTTTTATCAAGTCAAACTCTGCGAATGCATCTATAACTTTTAGTGGCTTTCGTTGAGTACAAAATTTAGTAAAAAAATTCATTAGTTTAGTCATAAACTTGAAAAACTTTTGAAAAGGGGTAACCTTGGGATTTTTCTATCAAGTAAAATTCATTAAATCGTGTTACAGACTGCGAATTGCACTAGATTAGATCCTTAACTATTACATGTATTTTTTTTCAGAGTTTAATACACTATTTTAAAGGTCTTAAAGTTGTTTTAAAAATTCAAAATTACGGCCCACACGCCCTTAATACGTGTTTTACTAAGGAACACTGGAATGCTGCAAAGAGGGTTCTACAGTACTTGAAGGATACTCTAAACTATTCCTTGGTTTACAGGAGAAGCGGAGAACCTTTAAAAGGCTTTTGCGACGCCGATTGGGCGAACTGTCCGTTCGACAGGAAGTCGTATACCGGCTATACCTTCAAGCTAGGTGGAGAATCAGTATCCTGGGAGTCAATGAAGCAACCTACGACTGCTTTGTCATCTGCGGAATCCGAATACATGGCTTTAGCGTCTGCTACTAAGGAAACGTGTTATCTACGTCGCTTTACATATGAGATAACAGGTAAACTTACTTCAGTTAACTTAGCGTCTGACAGCCAGAGTGCCATCAATCTCGTTCGTAATCCTATACACCACAGCAGGACGAAGCACATTGATACTAGGTTTCTCTTTATTAGGGAAAAGGTATCCAATAATGTTGTTACCTTAGAATATGTAAAAAGTAGTGATATGACTGCAGATGTCCTCACTAAGCCACTTGGGCCTATGGTACACAAAAGGTGCACAATTAGTTTAGGACTAGAAATTTAACTTTTGTTGTTGTCAAGCACAACATCGATTAAGGGCGGCTGTTGTAGATAGTCTTTAATCTCTTGTTGTGTACAGACTCTTTATAAGTTATATAATATATAATAATATTATAAAGCTGAAGAGTTTGTTTGTTTGTTTGCTTGAACGCTAGGATCTCGGGAAGTACAGCGTAGCGATTCACAATCCATTCGGTTCGGGCTGAGCCACGGAAACGGGCCGCTACCGACTGGTTTGGGCAATTTGCGATTCACAACGGAGATTCCGATTACTTTTGACGTTTGCAACCGACTACCAGCTGTTTCTATTCGGTTGAGATTCGGGTAGCGATTCACAATCCATTCGGTTGCACCCGAATCGACTCAGTCGGTAGCGGTCCCGCACCCGAATGGATCGGAATTTGCGATTCTCGACGCCAATCGGGTTGGCGTAGGAATGTCTTTTTGGCCAAACCAAAGACAAGCTACTCTATCTAGTTTTCAAATATGGTAGAAATGTTAACTCATAGTAGAAATATACAAATTGTCAAATAACTGTATTTCGGTTTATTTTGAGGTGCTCAATTGCTACCTTATATTTAAAAATGCATAATAAACAAGTAAATAAAACAATAACCTTAGGAAATTTGCATTTGAAAAACAATAAATCATACATTTTTCGTACCTGCATAAGATAAGATAAGATAAGATAATTCTTTATTGCATAACATGGGTACATAATATAGATGTTGGTACAGTAATCTTAGGTCGCCATATTTAGCCTTACGGCATGCAAATGTTATAAGTAGTGAACAATTCAACAATGACATTCACAACTTCATATAGTAGTTTTTACAATTTGAAAACAATTGACAATTTATGACACGGAACAGGAACATGTCAAGCAGAACAATCTTAAGTTACAACGTCAAGTCAAATCCACATAAAATTATTTTTACATTACAATACAATACCAATTTAAAAAAATGTTTGACTAAAAAATAAATAAATAGAAATGCACTTTTGTCCATAGTCTATGTCAAAAATTTGTTATATTATTAAAAGCATTATTAATGTATTAAAATTTATCACTTAAATAGTCCTTTACAGAGTAATATGCCTTTTCTAGAAGAAACACCTTTAATTTGCGTTTAAACAAATGTTTCTCATCTATCTTTATTATTTCCTTTGGCAAGTGGTTATATACCATTGGAGCCATACATAAAACACTATTGCTGAGTAATGTTGTTTTACGATCAGGTACCTTTAGTTTATATCTAAGTCTTTCTGATTTCAAATTAGTAAACAAATGCAAGTTACTTCGAACAAACATTACACACTCATAGATAAACAAACACGGTAACGTAAGAATTTGCAATTTTTTAAAGTATGGTTTGCAGCTGGTTCTTTGACGCAGCTTGCAAATGGCCCTGATACATTTCTTCTGTGCTCTGAACACTCTTTCCTTCTTTGTGCTGTTTCCCCAAAATATAACGCCATAACGAAGCAATGACGCAACACTACCATTATAAGATGTCAAGACTGTGCGTTCACTGGCTGATTTGGATAACATGGAAAGCGCATACGAACGTTGGTTGATTCTTGTACAGAGGTTGTCAATGTGGGTTTTCCAATTTAAATTGCAATCTATGTCAAGTCCTAGAAATTTCGTAGTGTTAATAATGTCAATTTTTTGTCCTAACGTGCTAATGTCTAAGTCATACAATTTATTTATTCTGTTACTGAATGTCATCAAATTAGATTTATTTAAATTAATTTCTAAATTATTACATGTCAACCAATAATTTGTAGAATCTAAAGTTTCTTTGATTTCTCTCTCCATACAAGATTTGTCCTTACCAGTGAACAGTACTGTACTGTCATCAGCAAAAAGAACAGTTGGTTTATTAGTGGCCTTAGGAAGGTCATTTATATAAATAATGAACAATAATGGACCCAAGACACTACCTTGCGGTACGCCGTATCTTATCAATTTATATTTTGATGTATGCGTGACCTGTTTTTTGGATTTTGAGCAAATATTACTAATTTCTGTGCATTGTTGGCGATTTGATAAATATGATTTTATTAGATTATATACATTTACCTCTAATGCCGTACGCATACAATTTATGTAACAATACTTTATGATCCACACGGTCAAATGCTTTTGTTAAATCCATAAATAAAGCACATGCAGGAGTTCCAGTATCCATACCAGTCATAACAGTGGTTAGAAGGTTATAAATTGCAAGATTTATACTTTTTACTTGTCAATCTGTTGATGTTGTCAAAGTCAACGGAATCATTTCAATCATTCTTTGTTTTGTTTTGAAATCATAAACCTTTACAACAAAAAAGTTTATAGTTTTAACTCATAAAACACTCAATAACCGTAGCAGGCAGATCAATATTACTGTTCCTACAAATGTGATCAATTACCTATTCATTGTCTAAAAGGACTGTGATGTCCAAAACGACCGTGATGTCGTGGTAACCGTGATGTTTCTTGAATTGCGAATGTCAAGCAACTTGGATGCAAATCATATGGAAGACTCATAAAATTGTCAAGAGAAGAAGAAGAGGACTTATAATATAATACTCCATACAAGAAGCCAGCAAATGTGATTATACATATGTGTAAAACGACTTGGTGATGTCGCGCTAACCTCAACTCGCATTTTCAAGCAAATTGGATGCAAAGCATATGGAAAAAATCATAAAATTGTCTAGAAGAAAAGTTATAATAATACAATACTCCATACAAGAAGCCAGAGAGTTTTCGTTTTCATTGAACTCACATTGAAGATGAAGGCAATTTTCAGTAAAAATATTCACTTACCTACTGATTTCAAACCTATTATCCAATTTCATTTTGTAAGAATATGATATTATGTAGCCTGTAACTTATTTGAAACCTACAATTGAAACCTACAATTGAGATAGGCGGCGCTTCCGTTTCGATTTTAGATGCTCAAATGACTCCCCAAACTAGTTCTCGACACGTTTTTGGTTGGGGCCACATGTAAGTAGGTAGCTTCGAGACTTTAGCTTGAACATTGATTCAGTTGGCGTTTGATTTTCGTTGCGAATAGAAGGTGCACTAACGACAAAGTCGTTCGATATTTTTTATTTTTAGATATACCTTGCTACTCAAATAAAATTGTTAGCTAGTCGTTCTGATATGAGTAAAAAGAGTGACTCCCCTGTTGCGGGAACAAATGGAGTGCGGAAAATTAACTATAAACGTCCGCGGCGTCTGTACAGCAGCAGCGATGAGGACGGCGATGACGAATGTACGGCAAGCTTATTGCCGTCGCCAAAGCGATCGTGTACACGGACTGATGCCCAGGACCAAAGGTTGGACTATCTTATATAATAGATACAGTGCATAACATCAATTGTGACATAACTTCAATTAGTTTTCTCTCTATTTAGGTAGGTATTTTAATAAAATCAATAAATGTTAATTTGGTGAAGAAACATAGTAACTTTTTTAAAGTGTATTAATGCATATTACATAAATAATTAATTTGTCTTGAATCTTAGTATCTCTTATTAATTAAAAATCCTTGTATTGCACTAAAGAGTTGGGATCATCATAATTTGAATAAGTTTAGAAATTACAATATCCCAGTTAGGTATTATGCAGTTTAGTATTGAAAAGTTAACTGGATTAGCTATATTGTATTATGTCTATAATTATAACAAATACTTTAATTATAATAAATTAGGAAAATAAATGGTTTTGGTATGTACAAAAATCTAAATGTTTTATTGACTCCGGATTACGAGGGTCAAACTGAAAGTTCTTAGAACTGGCCACTTATAAACAATATAATAAAAAAATAATTCTATAATTTGAAAATAGAACTCTTTGCCAATATTACTGAGTATATACTTCATTCATTTGTCATTTGTTTTACGATTTGGCGGCAAATTGAAAATTGTCTGTGTCACGTCAACATGAATTTAACACGAGAAAATTTTCGTGCAATGATTTTTTATGACTTTTGATGTCATTTAAGTCAACAAGAAAGTTATGATAGACTACGATTGGCCTTTCACGATGAAGCCCCATCTCGTGCGACTGTTTACAACTGGTTTAATGAGTTTAAACGTGGTCGCACTAATCTCACTGATGATTTACGTGAGGGACGGCCTTCTACGGCGACGACTGAAGATAACATCTGTGTTGTGCGGCGTATGATAGAGACTGACAAAGAGTGACCTATCAGCAGATTCGGACAAGCTTAGGCATCGGTATGAGTCAAGTGCACAAAATCCTACACGAACATTTAGCGGTCAGGAAGCTTTGCGCCCGGTGGATACCTCATAATTTGACTGAGGCTCAAAACTCCATCGTGTGGATTGGTGCCGTAAAATGATTGAAAGATTTAACGGAGGTGACTCAAATGCTGTGTTCGACATACTAACAGGTGACGAAAGCTGGATTTACTGATATGATCCTGAAACCAAAAGACAATCTGCTCAGTGGGTGTTTCCTTTCGAGGAGTTGCCAACTAAAGTGAAGAGATCGAAGTGCGGGGAAAAATGGTGGCCTCGTTCTTTGGAAGGATAGGTCATTTCGCAACAATTGTGTTAGAGGATCAAAAACAGTTTCTGCAGAATGGTACACTACCAATTGTTTGCCACTTGTCTTGGAAAAAGTTCGAGAGAAACGACCTCGCAGTAGGATCCTCCTTCACCACGACAACGCCTCATCGCACACCGCCAAGCGAACGATCGACTATTTGGCGACATCAAACGTTGAATTACTGGGTCACCCGCCGTATAGCCCCGACCTCGCGCCTTGTGATTTTAATTTATTTTCAAAAATTAAAGAAAAACTTAAAGGAAAGCTGTTTATGAATGCTGAAGAAGCGGTGGCTGCGTATCGCGATGCCATTGAAGAGACCCCTAAGGACGAGTGGACAAAGTGCTTTTCCCAGTGGTTCCATCGCATGCAGCGGTGTAATGACGTGAATGGACAATATTTTGAAAAGATATAATAAAACTAATAACTGGCTAATGTAATCAGTTTTTGATTTTCTAAGAACTTTCAGTTTGACCCTCGTATACTTTAGTACGGAGAGCATTTTATGATTAATTCATTTTTACAAATTTCTGTTTGGTCTCTTATTAATAGTTGTTCTCAATGGTAAAAACAGCACGGCTAATACACCATCTCTGTTTTTAAACTTTATTGCTAAATTATGTTGAATGAATATGTATAAAGCATCAAAAAATTCTTCAAATTAATTATTAAAGTATTTACTGTAATAAATGATGTTTCATTTGAACTTTTAGTTACAATAATCACCTTGTACATTAGTACCGAATAAATTAGATTTACCTTTTATGAAATACCAGGAAACTTTAAGGCCAGGTAGTTCTGTCAAATTAGGCATTTAACGCTGTCTTGTTCTCGCGACCGTCACCGGCCGCGGAATCGGTGCCACAGTGCAGAAATAACATAAAAATATTGGACTATGTAATTTAAACTCATTTTTTGTTCAAGATTTGTTTATGTTTGTTTGTTTGTTTATGATAAGATAAGTTTTGTTGCTATTTAAACGAAGAAATATTAAATTTATCTATACTCGTAGGTATACAAAACTCAACCTTTTCTTTTTTGGTCACACTATAAGTTGAGAACGGCTTTTCCAATTTCATGCATCTTTTTAAAATGTTTCCTAATAATTCACAAGTTCGTCAAAAATTTAAAAAATGTGCTGACACGTAATGAAAGGCCAGTAAAAATAGAAGGTTTTTTGGTCAACTTTGCACTAAATTTCTAAACCAATTTTTTTCTATGAGGTAAAGATCACTTACTGAGCATAAAATTACAATATGCTCACAGATCCAGGTAGAGCTTCAAACGCCAATTGAAAAAAAAACTTTTTAGCCGATATTTTGGAAACTATATAATTTGAAAATAATTGTAGAAAATAAAATTTGGCATCTTTTGTTGCTAGTAAACTTTTTTTGCTAGTAAGTAAACTTTTTTGATGCGATCAATAATGATGATGGCGAGACTATGTGTCGCCGACATATATATATACACATTCAGATCCGTATGTCCGTATCCGTGGATGTACTTTTTTTACAATCCAGCACATCACTAGTGTAGTTCTTACTACCTGTGTAGCTGCCATTGCTATTATTTTGTCTTAATAAAAAGTAGTGTAGGTACCTATATAAGTGGTAACCTATATACTATTCCTTGCTATAGTTATTGATCTACGTTTTATATTTGAACTAAAAAAAGCAATCCAGTCTGAGTATATAGCTAACGTGGCCCTTATACTTGATTCCGTAACAAACAAATGAGGCAAGTAAAATGACGAAACAAATGGTGGCACACAAAAGATATTGGTGGCACTATTCCTACCTATTCTGAGAAGATTTGTTTTAATATTAAGTGACCCACTGGATATTTTTTTAATAAGAGTGGTAGGTGTAATTCATTAAAAATGCAATTAATTTCTACTGTGTTAGATGCTGTTGCAATCATTTTAAAACGTATCGAATACTGGGTAGTGTTTTCATCCCCCCTGAATAAACCCCCTGTATACATAATTTCATGAAAATCGTTCGAGCCGTTTCCGAGATTCAGATTCTATATATATATACATATATATATACCTACAAGAATTGCTCGCTTATAGGTATAAGATTAGTAGATTTTCTTGCGAATAAATAGACATTATTTGGTGGGTCATTCGGTAAACGTCTTCTAATTTACGTGCAAAAAGTAAGGGTATCCCATCAGAAACATGCGTATACTTAAGTGAAGTGAGATCAAAGTTCAGTATTATGATATTATATGCCTTGTTTGTTGACTTCAACGACTAAAGAATAGAGATCTAAATGGTCTTAAATGGTCAGTTCTAAAATCTATTTGTATGTATGTATGTATGTATATTTATTCATAACCATTTATGTTGCATGTCAAACTTAAAATAGGTACAGTAGGTATATGAAAAATATCTCGGTCTATCCGAGAATTAATTATTATTAATTATTAATTAATTATTGCCATTCAACGTGGCAATGGGGCTAGCATTTTGGGCACGATTCCTGCTGGCAACGGTCTTATAGACTAATATCGTGTACATTATGTAAATAAATATATCTATATTGTTAATATTTTCCTGAAATAAATGACCTTCTATTATTATAACTAAACATTTAACACAATATGTCAGATAGTAATGTAAAATGTAATATTAAAATAAATTACTGATATCACTCAAATAATAATAAAACATGTCACATCCAAATTAATTAATAATAATAATTAAACAAAAAAAAATGAACATGTCAGATAAAAAAGTACTAATAATAACAATTTGAGAATCAATTCAGAATAACCAATTACAATAACTTAAACTAATTGTAATACCTAACATAGACTAGTTTTAAACACTTAAAATATAATTTGTTTTTTATAATTTATGATGATTATTAAAAACAGTCTGACTTGGCTGGTTTTAATATCATAATATTGAACTTTCACTTCACATTTATGTTTTGATGGGATTTGCAGTTTGAGAAACACAGATCAAATTGCCACTGTTTAAAACCGTATCTACCACATTCTACTATTACTATTTATAACTTTCAAGATAAGTTAATAAATCATTGTTTGATCAATGCAAATCCAAGTATGTTGTAATTAAGATCACAGTAAAGTCGAATCATATTTGTGAAAAATATTTTAAGACAGTTATAGATAAATACTAAGGATAAACGATTTTATGTTATGGTAGCACCTTTGTTTACATTTTCTACACCTCTACGTGGAACGGACTAGTAGAGAGCACAGTTCTTCGAGAATGACAAGCATGGAGTATTCGTGTTTAAGTGTTAGTTTACGCGTGTACGAATAATAAAACTTGAAAAACTGCATAACTTTAATACTGGTTTTCCTGATTGATTAGGAAATCCTTGTTATAACTATTCGAGTGATTTCTAACCTCTGATTTATTTCATAAGATAATTTTATGGATTATAACGTTATAAAACTATTTCTCCAAGTGAAGGAGGTTCTTCGACTGTAAAAGCTAGATGAGAAGTCGGGACTAACAAAGTCGATCCCGTTGAATCTTTCCTGACTAAAAGGTGGAGAGATCAACTCTTAAGACTTTTATTAGTATTTACAGTTCGTTTGAAATTTGAATTGGAAAAAAATCTATTTTATTATCCACTGAAATTATCTTCCTACCTAAATGGTATAGTTTGAGTAAGATTATTATTCTTGTTTGTTAGGAAATTCTGGACTTACTGACTGACAGACGCCCTCCGGGATGCTCTAGAGTCAGTCCCTTGCAAACTTTCAATTGAAAGTTCTGGTAGAGTCATGTAAAGCTCTCTCGAGCCAAGCCTGTCCCTGGTTTGTGAAAGGTCACGAGTGTTGGTATTAATCTGTGATGCCGGGAATTAACATGTGCGTTGGCGGGGGCACCTGTTCTTCGTCACAAACCACATTTTTAAAATTAATATCCGATCTGTTTAATTTCATTTCATTTATCATGATTCAATGGAACTGTTGTATCTTTTTAGAGTCTCTTTAAAGTATGTGATATTACGTAACATTTTGTCTGATTTAGTTTTAACCTCGACTTGTTTATTTGGGGTAATTTTCTAACTTGGCCAATCAAATCATCTCGATTAAAGATAAAAAAGGAACATCTAAATGATGATTTATAATTGCAACACCTATACAGGTCTTTGAGAACTACCTACCTAAAATTATATTACTTTGCTTAGGTAGGTATTAAAACTTTCAACTTTTGCATTCATTTAAAACTAAGTATCTTCTGGAATTATAAAATTTTATTAACTATTCCGTCAGATACAAAACTTTGTAGTTAATTTACCAATAAGAAATGAGGAGATTGTTCAGATGAGATCAAAATAAAGTTGTGATAATTTAATGTTATAATTAACGCCATCTGTTCGATAGTCTTTGAACTATTAAACCTTTTGATTATCAAATTCTATTGGTTATAAAAACTGTCCGTGAGGAAATAGATCTTTTTGTAATAGTCTCTTAAACATACGTTACATAACATGTCAACTTCTACAATAAAATTAAACTTAAAACTATTCCCCACTTATAATATTATAATAGATTAAAACATAATATTAAATATTTTAGAACTTGTAATAATTTTGCACTATAATTTTAGTTAATGAAAATATATCTTTCCAAATTCTTCCTCGGTTACTTACACGGTTTCACAACGTAGAGTCCTATAACTATGATGATCATCCTATGGCCAAATTTAATTATTAGTTTATTTTACTTTATATTTGTTTTGGGTTAGGAATATTTGATTTTTTTTTAAAGTATGGCATAGCGGCAGGAGGGTACACACACTCTGGATTTAAGATAGTGCTATGAGTTATGTTTATATAAGTTTTGTTTATTTTTGTGCTCGTACATTTAATTTGGTTTGATTGAAATTTAATATTGACATAATAAAATATTTTTTACTAAGTATTTTTTTTTACTGTTTTTGTTATGGACTGTATATATATATATAATAGACCTAAGGGTAGGGCTTATGCCATAGAATAGATAATATAGATAGAATGGACACTCCCCACCCCCCGCCAATTTCAAGCTTCCTCTCCCATCAGGCCGTTTCGGATACGTTAGGAGCACTCAACGAAGGGCTGGTATCGAACATCGAAGTCTTGAACATCGCCGAAAAATTGCTAGCCTACCGGTTTTTTATCGAATACACTTCGGAGAGTGTGCGATTGATTTGCATGATCTGATACCACCTTGCCCTTTTTTTTATCGGAATGCTCGTAGCTCGAAAAAGCGACATCGTTTCATGGTTGATGTTCCAAAGACACGAACGAAGAGATTTGACTCTAATTTTGTGATAAGAACGTCTAGGCTGTGGAATACGTTGCCTGAGTGGGTTTTCCCCGATGATTACAATCTTTGTGTCTTCAAATCGAGAGTGAATCGGTTATTTCTAGGTAAACACGCTCCATCGTAGATCGCATTGTCGTTTAACATCAGGCGAGATGGCGGTCAAGTGTAAACCTATAAAAGTTAAAAAAAAATCCTAACGAAATATCATCATGGTGGGTTGCTGTACTGTTTACGGCTGTCCGTCAAATAAACGGGACAAGAATAAAAGCTTTATTTAACTTCCTAAGCATAAAATAACGTAAGATTAGAAACTTTTAAATAACGTTGCTTTATAATAACGTAGTAATTTTTAACTCAAAGTTCGTAACTTACACACTTTGAGATAATATTATTTACGTAGTAATAATTTCTCAAAGCTTACACAGCCAGTTTTGGGCACGGATTGATGATGCCTGGAGGAATAATTATAGTGACAGAATAAAGTTTCCTTCTTGGGTAAGTGTAAAATAATATGCGAATGTGTACCTACCTACTAACAAAAATAGATATCTAGGTACCTATCGATCATCGGTTTCGTTTGATTTTATGCGGCAATACATACACACTTTAATTATAATAGTATAATTTGGCACCATTCTATTTATGTAACTCAACATTACAGCAAGTTTATAAACTACTTTACGTCACCAGGTGAACTCAAGGGGCACAACTATTCAATAAAATAATTCAGTAGCAAAATATTTTTAATGCAAATATGTCCAAGGAATAAAAAGTTCCATGCCCTTTTTTAACTTCCTTGGGGTTGAATTTCGAAAAATCCTTTCATATATATCTATACTTAGATAGATAGATACAGTTTTGGACATCATTATGTCAATTGTCAATTCAATTTAAGTACAGTCCGCGAGGTATAAGCTGAGCTTTGCATGTGTGTGAGTGTACATGGATAGTGTAGGTGTGACAACCGGCCTTAGGCGCGGCGCCATTTTCGCCCGGTAAAAACCGGTTTAAAACTGATTTTGGGTAACCGGCCTGAGGCGCGGCGCCATTCTGTCTCGCCGCGCTCCTGCCGCACTTCACCTCTTGTACAGACTGCAGCGTGACGTGTTTAATATTATTTTGTTTTTGTTTGATATAAGTGTTAGTAAAATGGATGCCAACACAAATAAGCGCAAAATACAGAAACCATTAAATAGCCAAGTAAAAGAAATTTTGTGTAATTTAAATAGCTATTTTAAAGACATGAACGATAAAGACATGTCAAGTGTGACTACATCAGCCCAATTGGTATCGACATCGACAGGAATTCCACTGTCAACTGTTAAAAAGAGTCTTATTGGAAGGTAAACGTGTTTTGAAAGATGGAACCAAATTCAAATCTCCGAAAAAGACCAGATGCAGGAAAAATATAATAATCATTGATGATTTTGATAAAGCAGTAATCCGTAGAACAATTCATAATTTTCACATTAGGTACTGACAAAGTAAGGTAAGTAAAGCCAACAATGAAAAGAATTCATGAAAAATTAAAGGCTGACATTAACTATCGAGGATCAATATTGTCATTGCGAAAATAAGTATCTCTTTTAGGATTCAAATGGTCAAGGACAGAGAATAACAAAAAAAATTTAATGGAAAAGCATGAGATCCGTCACCTACGTATAACTTATTTACTTAAAATTTCGGAATACCGTATTCAGGGCAGGCCTATCGCTTATACCGATGAAACATATATTGACACCACTCACACTTCATCAAAATCATATTCAGATGGCAGCACTTCTGGTTTGAAGAAACCTATTTCTAAAGGAAATCGTTTGATAATCGTTCATGCCGGTGGCGAGGACGGTTTCATACCAAATGCGCTGCTGATGTTTAAAGCTAATCAAAAAAGTGGTGATTATCATAACAATATGAATACAGAAAACTATACAAAATGGTTACAAACGCAATTAATTCCCAATTTGAAGCCCAATAGCGTTATTGTAGTTGACAACGCATCTTACCACAATTCATTAAAAATTCCCGCTCCCAACTCAAATAGTCGCAAACAAGATATAATTGACTGGCTCAAGTTACGCAATATCGATCACTCAATATCCATGCTTAAACCACAACTTTATCAATTGATACTGCATAATAAACAACGATTTATTGAATATAAAATTGACACCTTATTAAGAGAACATGGTCACAGCGTCCTTCGTCTACCACCCTATCACCCAGATTTCAATCCGATTGAATATATATGGGCAATGATAAAAGGATACGTCGCGAAAAAAAACGTGTCAATGAATAGGTATGGATACAATAATGAGGTTAGCAAATGAAAAAATTGAAAGTGATAACTGTACAGGAATGGAAAAATGTTTGTGACCATGCAATAAAAGAAGAAAAAAAGTTTCATGGATACGACGCCGTTATTGACAATATAACGGAAAGACTCATTATTAAAACAAACGACACATCAGACGAGAGTGAAAATGATAACGAGAGTGATAAAGAAAGTGACTATGGTGCAATGTCTGGTGTAGAAGATGTGTAGTTATTTTGTCTTTCAAATTGAATTTTTAGTAATAATCACACAATAATATGTACTCATCAGTCAAATACACAGCTGGACTTTATTTTATCAATTTAGTTTTATTTTATTTTAATACTAGAATACTTCTCCGACTTATGTTATGCCTTAAGTACCTACCTAAAATATAATGATTTAATTTTTAAGAGTTTGTTGTCTGACTGTACTTTTGGTGATCACTCACACTAATGCAAAGCTCAGCTTATACCTCGCGGACTGTACAATTTTTTTAATATTATTTTAATTTCAATGTATGTCAAATTCAGTTAAATTTATATACACTGTGGGTCAACTTTAATGTTACTTAATTAATTCATTACTTAGGTAATTTAAATTTTACCTACTTTAGAAATATCACTTAGTACATTTTGAGAATTCGGTTTGGTTATTTTATACTAGTGAGACCATTCTAGTGCGAAAAAGACTTCAAAGTCCTGAACATCGCCACAAAATTGCTAGCTTAGTTTTTTATCGGATACGCTTCGGAGAGTGTGCAACTGATCTGCTGATGTTTTAATACTACCTAACCCATTTTTCTATCGAACTTCTCGTACCTCGAAGAAGCGGCATAGTTTCATGGTTGATGTACCAAAGACACGGACGAAGAGGTTTGACTCTACTTTTGTGATAAGAACGTCTAGGTTGTGGAATGAGTTGCCTGAGAGGGTTTTTCCTGTTAGTTATAATCTTGGTGTCTTCAAATTGAGAGTGAATCGGTTTCTTTTAGGTTAACACGCCCCATCGTAGACTGCATCGCGCTTAACATCAATCGAGATGACCATGATCAATGATGATGATGATCGGTGTAAACCTATAAAAGTTACAAAAAACAACAAAATTGTAGTTCCCCGTGGTAAATCTGGGATAAAACTGAGTCTATTATACCCTTCCGGGGCTGGTTGAGTTCGGTAGGTTGGCAGTGACCACTACTGGGAACAAAAATTCCCGTTGGTCAGACTAATCTCACCACCAATCTGACCACTTGATATACGGAAAATACATACTGGCTTACTGGCTATTGCTATAAGTAAATTTCAAGAAACTAATACCGCAAGTTTACCACAAACGAATCGGCAATAATGAAGGTACCTAAAGGTACGTAATGGCACATCACTGTAAACAAACAACGAAAATTACTTTCTAAAATTCACAAGAATTTTGAGATTGGATAGACATTATTACGTTTTTGTTTGAGTCACAAAACAATGAATTTATTAATTTTAACACGTTCATTGCATTATGAGGTCGAACAAACCACATGCGTGGCTTCTCGCAGGTGCGGCAGTCAAAATTGCGTTCTCTCACTCTATGCGGGAGGCGACCATTTTAAGATTTCTATGAGTATAACAGAGATAAATATATAAAATTGCTTCTCTTACAAAGCCTAGCCTAATAGCTATGTTAAAGTAACATGAGGTCAAAGAAGCCTCAACCGCACTGAGTATTTGTTAGTTACGAACAGTGCGGAGTGAGGTCTATCTGTCTCAAAAATTGTAGGCCTCATGGCCGCACGGAGTGAGGCGCGGGCGGTGGGGCGCCCGCGCATCCTAGCTTAGTGACGTGATAAGTATCGATACGGAAGCACGCTGCTGGCGCTAAAATATTAGAAGGAAAAGGTAAGAAAACGTCAAATCATCATAACCACCAATGTCACCAATGAAACCACCAAAATCACCAATGAAACAAGAACAAAATACAAAATTTTGATTTACCCCTCGACTATCTCGGGTTTGTTATTTGTACAACATTCTACTAATCAAGAATCAAGCCCTTTTATTGTATTGTGGAATGTTTAGGTATTGAATATAAGTTTATCATATACCCATATTGAGGAATGACACACCCATACCTCAATATTTGAAACTCATATTGAGGGAGTAGTGAAAAAATAAATGCAATTCGCCATTTTGTGGTGGCGGCCATCTTGGATTTGAAATTTGTTATACTGTAGGTATAGTATTTTATTAGTCATGCCCTTTCATTTGATACCCATATTGAGGTAGGTTGTGCAGAAATATTTTGTCCGCCATTTTGTGGTGGCGACCATCTTGAATCGATATTAACCAAACAAAGCTAAGAACATCCGCACGGATATTAACCCTCAAATAAAAAAACCGCATCGAAATCTGCCCATCCGTTTGAGCTCTACGGTGCCACAGACAGACACACACAGACAGACAGACAGACATCGACGTCAAACTTATAACACCTCTTTTTTTGATCGCGGTTAAAAAAGTGGTCAACGAAAGCGGTGCATAGGTTGCTGCGACAAATTAAGACTGACGTTAAATAGCTCCCAGGCTGCAAAAAACTAAAAAGCTACTTTTGTGTCCGGTGTAATAAATCCTTCTGCTTGCCCTGTATCAAAAACATTTTGAGTAAATAAATTGTAATTGAATATCGTAACTGCAATTCTCTTTTATTCACAACACTAGTCGCGACGCTCATAGAACTGTCTTTCAGTGCGATGTGAGGCAGAACAGATGTCATTTATATTTTTTTAGTTTATTCGTTATCTAAATGTCATAACTGTGGGCGAAGCAGGATTCAATTTTGATTAATCTTTAAGTTATTAATGGTAAATTTTCAAGCAATTATTTTCACAATTATGTGTAAATATTGAAAGTGTTTTAGGAAACAATTTTGTGAGGCTTAAAAGGTCCCAGACGCACTGGAAAGTTGGTCAACTTTGCCTCGAAAAGACCTCATACGCACTAGCTGAAAGCCTACGAAAAATGGCCTCGCAGTGACCGTGTTAAGTGGTTCCACAGAAAAATCAAAAAAAACTCATACCTGTGAAATGATACGAATCGATTTTCTTCAGTTTTCTTTGAACTGTGGCTGTCACAGCCTAACAAGCTACACAAGCAAACACAACAAAACGATTTTAAGTTTTTATACAACAAATTATTTCACACCGAATTCACACTTCCTGAACCAAAATAAATCAAAAAATTCCAAAACACAACGAGTCACCAGCTGGTCACTTTGACAAGTGGAAAGTGGCTTCACACCACACCGTTCAAGACGATATTTGCTGTATGATTACGTCTCTTTCTATCTAACGTCAAGCTTGTGTAAGTTAGAGCAGTTAGCAACTAAGTATAATTATGTTTGAGGATTCAATTAAAAACAAGCCCTCCATGCTTGTCATTTCTCGAAGGCACAGGCTGCACAGTACCACACACCACTCAGTACCACAGACTAAGTAGGTAGAGAGATTCAGAAATTACACCACAGGTGATTACACGATTACAGCACAGACTAAGTAGGATTACAGTACCAGAGTACCCATTGAACTCTTAAAAACGGAAGAAGCGGCACACGCTCCTCAACGATGGCGATGTAAAATCAGGTGACGTCTCCTGATTGAGACAGATTGAGATCAGTGGATCAGTCGCAACGTGAGTGACAAATGGAGCGCATGTGTGCTAACAATTCCACGAAATTTGATTTGAGCTGTTAGAATGCCATTTTGTGTGTGTACAAGGTGCACAAATAGTACCAAGCCAAAGAAAAAAGTTTCGTAGCATCACTATTCATACGCAATTACACAAAATCTTTAATCATTTCATTTAAAATAATATTTTCTGTTGTAAACAATTCGGCATTTGCAAATAGGGACAGATATATGTCGTGTCCCACTCTTTCACACGGCATGTGGGACATGATCAGCGATATAGGCTATCTCATTTCCAATTTTCCGCCAGGTGGCGCCGACAAGTAAACAAGATATTTTTTCCCTGCGCTATGTACCTAATTACAAAAAAATAGTTTTTGTGGGTTTTTTGTGTCTTAATTTAAGCGAAATAATAAATAATTACTAACAATAAAGCAATGCAAGTGTTATTCAGACATATGCAATAATGCAAATGTTATTATTATAAGTGACAAACAAGTGAATATTAAACATTTTTCAAAAGTGACCGGTAATAATATTTGAAATTTCGTACTAAAACATTAGAAAATTGACTTTTGAAGCATCATCGAGAACGATCTCAAAAACGATGTGGTAAAAATATTTGTGTTAGTAAATGCCACGCTATGTAAGTGTACCTAAATACGACAAATTGAAACCGTGAAAAAGGCAGTTTTTTGCGTATTCATAAATTATTTAATAATTATGAACTTTCGGCCTATAGTAGCGACATCTGTGTATTTCTTTCTAAATTATTACCAATCACAGAAACATTTAGCCTCAAATTGATAAACGGCAAGTAATACCCACATAACCCCGAAGATAGCGCTGTCACCTAATTTATCTCAAGAAAATATAAAATCGCCTAAAAAGTATATGATTTCCTTGGACTGTGTAGCATGTCCGAATAAAATTAGAGACAGATTATTTTTGACCTGTTCTTTATGTAAAAGTAACTAAGATATCATATGTTTAGCACAGTTTCAAATACCCGATTCTATATGATGGACCAAGAAAGAAAACAATCTTGGATTTGCTTAGTGTGTAGAAGCAATACACGCAGAGGATATAACATGAACACGCCAATAGGTGTCCATAATTTTGCAGACGACTCCTCAAACATTACTTTTAGAAAACCAAAAATTCAACGTTGTCTTTCCCTCGAAAACTTGTCAACACCGTCAATAATGACACCGTGAGTGACATTTTTGAAGATACCACAGTTCATGAAAACACGCTAAATCTATCCCAAACTCAGCTAAAGTGCGAAATCGAAGAATTAACAAGCCAACTCATTAAAGCTAAACAAGAAATTATAATATGTTATTAAAACACAATAGTCAACTGAAAGAGACAGTAAAAGAACTCGAAAAAGAGAAGAAAGAAAGCGAAATGTGCAGCAAATCTGCAAATGGAAAAATACAGTATACGAAGGAGAGGAATTTAAGCAAATTGACGTCAAGCCAAACCACATTCAGGAACTACGCAAAGTCCACCAGCGCCAGCTCTTATATTGTCGTCTTCACCAGCGTCCTCTGTGGTGTTATCCCATACCGTTGAAAAACACAAATCTCAATGTAGTGGTATTGATACTATCAGAAAGTCGGCATGTAGATGTACTCTCAGTTATCGAGACGTGTTATTAACCCCGCTTGCAGTACAAAAAGATATGGAACAACAGTCAAGTTTAATGTAACCTGTAACCATTTCCGAATTACTCTCAGGAACTAATATAAAAATGTATCAAGATTTCTGGGACCATAACGAAAAATAAAATATATACAAATCCACAACAAGACAGAATACCAAAAATTTTGATTTGTGGAGATCAAAATTGTAAAGATTTATCCTCGATGCTAATTAATATTCGAGAAAAATATAGAAATGCCATAAACTATCAAGTAATAACCTATTCGTCTCCATTAAAATCCTTGGATGAGAATGATTTGGTTATTTTATGTCTAGGTTCAAACGGCTCGAATCCGACAACATTTTCTTGCAAACTGCAACTAAGCCAAGATTTATAGCACAGACAACACAGATTTCTAAACAGATGAAACCTTCGTGAACGACACTGTGAGGCCAGTAATTAGTTATGTATGCGTGACAGCTCTCACCGACGTTGTCAAATTACTCACGTTGGTGTGCGTGTAATGTTCCCAGTCTTAAGAAAAAAGTCCCACTATTGTTGAGACGATTTTCTTAGCATTCCATGGATTCACCGTGCGGGTGCCGGGTCCATCGTGTGGCAGAGAGAGAAAACCCGAGTAGTTCCCGAGACTTGTGACTCGGGCGTAGGTTTAAGGGGCCCCTTTCTGACGTACATCAACACTCACCTTTTCACTACTCGTCTTTCTCTGCCTGCCCAGCCAAATCTGATATGAGCCTACTAGCGCAGCTTTAGATACTCGTTCTAGTATAGAACTTACTGCACTTCTGGATACGCCAAGGTCTTTCAGCAGGTTATAGAGAGATTTTGCTGATATACCTCTCGCTCCCACTTCTACAGCGTATAAACTAACTACATAGCCGTTTTTTGTTAATTCGTTTAGGAGGTCGTAAAACTTATTTTGTTTCATCGCGTGGTCTTTAGGTATATTAGTTTCCCACGGTACGGTAAGTTCTACAAGGACTATGCGTTTTGTAGCTCTAGAAAAAAGGAAAATGTCCGGTCTGGATGACGAAACATCCACATCCTCTGGGATTTTGTAGTGCTTTTCATACGTGTCCATTAAACTAGTCCAATCAGGTGCTGTGCCCAGGATTGAGTAAGGCTTGTTCCTGGAGTTTGATGTTGAGCCTTCTTTTACAAAGTTAATTTGTCTTTTGATTGTCGTCAATCCTTTTGGGCTCTAGCTACTGAAAGGCTCATGGCTTCACGTATGATTTCAAGTACTCTGTCATATCGCCGTGAGTAATGACCCCCATCAAGGAGCACCTTGCATCCCACCAATATGTGCCTTAATATGTGTTGTTAAGCTTTGGAAATTTTCACGTATAATAAACGCATAAAACATTATTTTTAAATAATTTATTATTACACCGATAATATATAATGCAAGGATTTCTTGTTAATAACTTGCTCCACAAAAAAAGAGACAGAAACGTAATTGAAAATTATAGACCTCTTAGCCTCATGTCAAACATTTACAAATTTTTTTTCAAAGCTGATCCTAAATAAAATATCAAGGACTATAGATTAAGAACAGCCTATTGAACAAGCTGGTTTTAGAGCAGGGTTTTCAACTATTGATCATATGCATGTATTAAAACAGTTAATAGAAAAGTCTCAAGAGTATGGGAAAGACCTATACATTGCATTTGTCGACTGCAATAAAGCTTTCGACTCAATCAAACACAATCTGCTCTGGGAGGCTCTAATTCAACAAGGAGTAAGAAAGAAATATGTTCGTATTATTAAAAATATATATGCTAACAGCACTGCACAGATCAAGTTAGAATCCACAGGTCATAGACGAGACGTTTTATAACGGCGAGGATTTGTTCTTATCTATTCGTTTCATAACTATAGTTTTCATCAACACTATTAGTATTTTTATTAACCCTAGTAACGGCGAGGATTTGTTCTTGGCATCGATTTACATTAAATAAAAATAAATTACGATTATAAAAATAGGGCTTAAAATTGAATTATACAATGTTCATCAATAATTTGGTCTACGAGTATCTTCAAAACAAAATTAGAATCTATATTTTACCTTAACTTTAGGGAAAATAATTTCAATTTAGTATAGCGACACTGGCCTATTTTCGTTGAGGTATTGTGTTTCTATTCATCAATCGAAATAAAATCGTCTAAATTATATAAATACCAGTAAAAATATTCAAACTTTCCTATGAAATTTCCTTTTTTTATTTTTGGGAACAATGTTTGCAATGTTTGATGACACAAGACGGCATAATCTTCCACAAAACATAAAATCACACGGGCCTCCCGTACGAGACGGAAGTCAGTTTCGTACTGACTGGAGTTTGTATTTGCTTTGGCGTTTGATATTTGCTTTCCGGACCTAAGGATCTATGTTCCGCACGTTCCATCTGCCTTTTGTTTTAGAAATCTGTGACAGACAATAGGAAAAAAGAATGGACATGAAATACCTACGAAAAAAACGTGCATACCTAACGTGAGTCTGACACAAAGATGGCGGCTTGCCGTAGGGATGCGCGCATTATAATATCGATAGTTGAATTGCACGGTGTTTGCAGAATTGAAAATTGTCGAAAATGAGTTTCGGTTACATTTCTTCAGTTTTATTTACGTGGAAATGCGACCTATAAAAACGCACACGCTCAGTGACATTTTATTTATGGCAGGGCACGTGGATACTGTACTGATGCCACTGCAATTTAATGAACATCCTCTTTATTCTGTACTTGTACATGTTCATAATAAAACGAATTTTACTATGGTATGTTTATCCCATTAATTACTCCTAGTTTCCACCACTGCGATCACGAATAAAAACTGAAGCCTTGTGATAGCCGTGTATATCTTACCTGTGGGCGTAGTATGCGACCGAAATTGGAATTAAGATTGAGTTTCGTGCTGACTGCCACTTTCTGCGGCTCGTGCCGGGGCTTATGTATAGGAGCCTTGAGTACCACTATTACTGATCAGCATACCACGCCTTCAATACCAACACGGTCTTTAAGTAATTAGTTATTACCAAAGAAAAGAATAAATAAATACATACTTACTAAATACAGATTTTTTTTCTCGTTTTGCAGAGTATATTTAATTTTATTAATTACTTAATACTTTATTTATACAACTTGGCACGATCATTCATAATAAAACGAAAATTACCATTTCACACAGGTTTATTAAAACTATAATAGTTGTAAAACTGTAAAATTTGTATTTTTAAATACAAAGGATATGTTTCAAATCGTATGGAGCCCCGGCCAGGTCTTTGTACACTAATTACACTATACAAAAAATTGGGAAACTCAATTAAAACAGTTTTCAATCATCCAATTAGCTTATGTAGGCTTTGTTTGGTAGTAAAGCACAAGAATGTACACTTGAAATTGCAACACACAACAAAAATTCACCATGGCGGTAACTGTCACGTTGATTGGTTAATGACCTTTGGCATGTTTATTTCTGTCATAATACATTTTCAAAAGATCGCTACGTTAGTCGTTTATACTTTTAGGCTTTAGTAATATTATTTTAAGGCACAGTCCAGTTAAACAAAGAGAAAATTCATACACACCGAACATCAAAACACGACAACGAAAGTGACTGAAGATGAAGTAACAGTAGACAGTTAACGATCTATGATCAATGGTCGATCTATGGTTTACTGTCATTGTTTTTTAACCACATAGTACCTAAATTGACGAGACGTCATCTTGAAAGTTGATAAAAATAATTTGATAAATATCAAATTATTACAAGAAAAGTATACATTTTTAGAGTCAATATTTTGTTCAAAATATTCTTAAATCCTTTCAGATTGATACTTTATTACTCAGCAATCAATCATTTGTCAATATTCAGAGAAACATGAGGTCAAAGTCAAAACTATGCTTAAGGGGCCAATCGTTTTACCCTTTACCCTACATACAGTTTGATTCATGAAATCAATTATTTATAAAAGAGATGTTTCAAATTGGGTCAACTATATGTACCTACAGTACCTCGAAAAAACGAGAAAAATCCGTGGAAATCAGGAAAAATACGAATTAATTTCTTTAGTATGTATTTAAGAAATTTATCAGTATTTTTCCTGATTTCCACGGATTTTTCTCGTTTTTTCGAGGTACTGTACATATAGTTGGCCCGATTTGAAAAATCTCTTTTATAAAAACATACACAACAATCAAATAAGACCATGTTGAGCCCTCAATGACAGTCGTTTTCAAGTTGTAAATAAAAATACAAATATACACATTAATCAACTATGAGCATGTTGAACCCTCAATCACAGTCATTTTCAAGTTCTAAAAATACAAACTATATACAAATATAGGTACACAATAATCAAATAAGAGCATATCGGACCCTAATAAAATTGCCAGTAATTTACTCATTACGGAATAATATGATTTTGTTAAAGTAATTGCGAAGCGAAATCTTTTCTGTGGTCTTCTTACCATAGTATTTAAACCTCAGATCCATGTAAGTTTGGACTATAGATTTAATAAGTAAAAGTTTGTGGGTCGTGTCATGTTCGGAATTCGATTTCAACAAATTGGATTCATCAAAATGTTCCATGAAAAATCGAAATGCATGCAGATAATACTGTTCAGACCGAAGCTGCTTTTGAAAAATACCTTTAAGGATTTTTCGATTTTAATCAGAATATTCGTCACGTCTTTTGACGGGTAAACCAATCCACCCTATTTTTCAGAGTTATTAAGCTTTTTGGTAGGCATGTGCATCTCCAAATAACAAATTTGCGCAAATATCACATTTTACAGAGCGAGCCAACTTTCTAGATATGAAACCGGCAATATAAGTAACTACGCTTTCGGAGTAGTTGGGTAAGTTATTGTACATGCAGTGTATAAATTCTTCGAACAACTCACTATCATCCTCTGGCAATTCAACAAATGAATTCCTTTCTGTTAGTTCGTTTATGGCCGTGACTGGGTTTGTCTTACTAGAGCAGGTTAATATGTTAATTTGCTCTAGAGGAACGCAGTTGCCAATGCCCGTATCCCTAATTTCAGCTCTTATTAACAATCTTTTAAAAGCGGCCCTAAATTGAACCGCATTAGGGTTATTATTAAAGCCACCTCGAGCTCGGATGGCAGAAAAAACAACTCGAGGTGGTCCTGGCTGACCTTGTACAGTGGCAAGTACTGTAAAAGTTTGGTACCGGCAATCAAATATTTATACAGTTGAATTGCACTGATCATGTCCACAATAAGTCCTACAAAGCCTGTTCTTCTTCTGAATTGACGAGTTTCTGCCCAGATGGCAGTATCAGATTCTGAAGGTAGGTTGTGGCACCTTCGAATAAAGCTTCCACCAGACCAACATTTCCCGAAAATATAGCCTTTTTCCACCCCGGTGGTCTAATTGATCGGCTGTTTAAGACATCAAAACGCTGTTTATTAACCTAATAAAGTTAATTGTGCCTTCACCTCCTTGAAATTCCGGGATTTTAAATCAGCACAATGCTCCAAGGCATCTGCCACCGAGTCGCTAAGAAGCTGCGTGGCAAGTCGTACCTTCATTTTTTGTTTTTGATATTGTATGTGGGCCTTTGTTAATTTTGTGGCCATGTGCAGTCTTGCGGCTTCCTGCAAATTTAGTAGATGTTCCAGGTAGATGTAATCTATTTTCCTGCCATGCATATCGTAAAACACCCTCAATTCACCGAAAGCATTTCGGACTAGTTTGATAGCATGACAGGGATCAATAAAAGCGTGTATGATGCTGTTACTGTAAGTAAAAGTTACCTGGCCTGAATTGAAATCACAGCCTAATGCTGAAAACATGCTAAAATTTGCAGCTGGACCATCGCAGGTCAAGCTCACAACTTTGACGCCGACTTCTTCACATTTATGGATGCATGTTTTAACTAGTACTGCTTTTTGTTCCCCAGACAAAGCCGTTATGAAAAAGTATCCCACAGGTAACTTCCAACTACCGTTTATACAGGTCAGCAGTAACACAAGACACTCATTGGCTACTTCTAATGAGTCCATATCGCAATCAATCCCAACGTTAACTCGTCCATAATAGGTTTTAGTTTGAGGATCCCAGCAAAGAGACTTTCTAATAGCCATTTCATCCAAAACCATAGCACATATCACTGGCATCTCACTTGTTTGAACTTTGTGTTTCAAAGCATTAAAAGCCTCTGTACAAAACCCAGGTTCAGCGTTTACATTCTGATACCACCTACTTAAAGTTCTTGGATGTGGCAAACAGGAACTGTACGTACGACGAACAAAGTTATAGGCCTTTGGAGATAAAAAGTGGAGTGTCAGTGCAAATTTTCGAATTTCTTCGCTGTATTGTCTTTCCAAAGGCATTCCTACCGATTTCGCAATTTGCCTTTTAGAAAATCTTTGGGCCTGCGCACTGCTCCAACGCAGCCACATGATCATCATTCACATAATTATTGTCTTTTAAATCTTTCATTACAGTTTTAAAATCTGCTATTTTCTTACTCTGTCTTCTCACTTTTGCATTTAATCTTTTAATTTTTTTCTGATTTTCACATTTTAATTTTAATTTTGAATAATTTCAAGCGCTTTATCCTGAAACAAAGAAAAAACACATTGGCTTCTAGTTTTTGCAACTTCGTACAAGTTTTTGGCCTAAATTATTTTAAATTACCAGTTATGCTGCCCGCAGTACCTATAGTAACATAAAATAGAAGACTTACATCTGAATAGCTAGAAGTGCTGCAGATAGGCTCCTCTTCCAGTGCTTTGTGAGAAACAAATTGATGTTCCTGGCATTCATTAAATTGGGCTGGTAACTGTAAAGCAAAATAACAATCTATACTAATATTATAAAGCTGAAGAGTTTGTTTTTTTGTTTGCTTGAACGCTAGGATCTCGGGAAGTACTGGTCCGAATTGAAATATTCTTTTTCTATTGGATAGTCCATTTATCGAGGAAGGCTTTAGGCTATAGAAAATAACTCTACTATTAATTGAAGCGGAGCATGAAACAAGAATGTAACAAAATCGGGAAAAAATATTCCCCTTTTGAGAGTTTTCGTACGTTTCGTGCTTTGACATGACACATGACAGCATGTGTCAAAGATTGCGTCATTGAATGTCAGTAATCTGTGCCTTGAATATAAACCTTTGCTAATTTTTTTTTCTAAATCTGAGTTGGTACGACCAATTTCCGACAGGTGGCGTAGCAGGTTGCTGAAGAGGTTTTTTGTTTGAAATCGATATTATCAGGAATGAGTGAACCGATTTCAGTCATTCTTTCACTGTTGGATATGTACGGGATCCCGATGAGTGCTATATAATATACCACGGGCGAAGCCGGGGCGGGCATCTAGTAATTTAAAATATTGAGTGTCTTTGTTTTAAAAATCAAGATTGTATGATAAGTACCTTAAGGAACATAATTATTATGAAATATTACACTTACACCTGCATAGTTAGAAATGCTGCAGACAGGTTTCTGTTCCAACACTCTGCGAGAAACAGACTGTAGTTCCTCAAACTTGTCAAATTGCGCTGGTAACTACACAAAAAACCTTACATGTTTAATAATATTTACATTGCCAATTTAATCACTAACACATGCACACATTTGTATAACTTGCATTTTAACACAGGTACATTTATCTCTTTTGTTCTATGTACATTTAAATCTGAAACTTTTATCAGTATTTCAACAATATAGAATTACTGCTGCTGACATGATTCTCGTCTCTTGTCATCAACTGGTTTAGTTCGATTACTTTGTCAGTAAGTAGGTAAACACTATACACTTATCTGGTCTATTTTCAAAACTTACCAACTCATTTGAAGGTAAAGCATCATCGCGCAATCTTGTTACATTTAAAGTTCGGTTCAAACATTTGTCTTCAAAATGCAGGGAACAAATAAAAATATGTTTGGTTGTAGTATTCAAATTTTCAATACCAAGTATATCCAGCCACTGTTCTTTTCTTTCTTTACATGTTGGCAATCTAAAATCAAATAAAAGAAATCGAGTTTAGATAATATTCACCTGTCGCTAAGTTATCGATACATTGAAAATGCCGTACCGCAACTCTATTTACTATGACGAATGATTTTCTTAAATAATCGCCTAATATTATTAGTAAAACAGTAAATGAATAGAGAAAATCACATTTATCTTTATAAACTTTCCCACAAACAGCAAAATATTTTAAAATAATAGAAAAGACAAGATATTTTGAATGAATTCGTTTACTTACCTGTGCAACGTTATTTTGGGATGTTTTGTGTTGCTTTTCATGCGGCAGCCTAACACACTGCACCTACCCATAATAAATGCAGTATTTTGCAAGTTCACACACTATAAACAAGCACAATTTTCGCTAAATTTTCTTCAAAACACTAATAAACAAGTTACGATGACAACTGATGTAATTGTTGTTGGCTGTGATAAAACATGGCGACCGGCCGCAGTGATACATTTTGTGACGTCATCAGCCATTGATAAAACTACTGTTGTTCTCTTTTACATTATGATTGCCCTCATAAGTTAAAAAGAGATGCCGCTATGTCAGTAACTACTGTTTGTTATGCCGAGTCCTTTCTTTTTTTCCTATTGTCTGTGATTTATAGTAACAAGTATTGCCCATAACCCATACTTAATTAAACGAGGATAAACTTAACCATAGCTTAAAAATCCTTGCCTACAACCGGAAAAATTGTCAATATCTAAACACGCGAAGCGAAACAAGTAAGTACCTATACAAATAAAAAAAATATCTGACTATTAAAGGCATAAATAAAATAATTAATGAGCGAGATTACGAGACATTTAGGGAGAAATTTGACAAAAATGCAGCATTTCAATACTGAGGCAAAACTGATAAATCACTGTCGAGTAACTCCAGGTACGATATCCTATTATTTTAATAAAATCCGTTCTATCTGCAGGGAAAATTCGGAACACTGTCGAATAACAGACGAAAACCCAAAACCAGGACGATACCTATTTACTTCAACAAAATTAAAAAAAAACCCTATTACGAGTACAACTAGTTCTCTCACCCTTGCAAAACCGAGTTTTGCAAAAACTCTAGAGATTTCGCCAAAATACGGATAACTACAAATTAGTTATTGTTTTTTTTTCTGAATCTTACTGAAAAAATAGGGTTTTTGTAAAAACACAAGATTGAATTGACCAAAAACAGTGAATTTTAGTTAACTTTGATTGGCTAGATTTTGGGTTAAATGACTACATAAGTCAAAGTAAAAATAACTAAAACCTAAATGAAAAAAAGCCGGATACCACATCGATATATTTAAGGAAAGGAAGATGAGGTAAGGTCTAATATGAAATCAACATAATGTGGCGAAAATTTCACACAAATACACAACGTGCACACAGCTACACTTCCATCGTGAGATACATTGTAATGAATGACAAAGACATCATAGCAAATTAGCAGTAGATGGAAATGAGATAGCTATACATACCACAGTTACACGTTTGTTTAAATATTTTTTTAGAGAAGAATAGAAAGACATACGAAGACACTGGTGTGAAAGAGAAGGAGTAGCCGTTGCCCGTGACGTAAACATTGGGCGTTATCGCTGCAGTCAACATATCGCTGGTCGTGTCCCACTCTTTCACGTCATGTATATCTGTCCCTTTTTACAAATGCTGAATTGTTTACAACAGAAAATATTATTTTAAATGAAATAATTAAAGATTTTGTGTAATTGCGTATGAAAAGTGATGCCACGAAACTTTTTCTACTTGGTACTATTTGTGCACCTTGTACACACACAAAATATACACAAAATGGCATTGTAACAGCTCAAATCGAATTTCGTGGAATTATTAGCACACATGCGCTCCATTTGTCGCTCACGTTGCGACTGATCTCAATCAGGAGACGTCACCTGATTTTACATCGCCATCGTTGAGGAGAGTATGCCGCTTCTTCCGTTTTTAAGAGTTCAATGGGATACCATCTATAATTATATCGTCCAGATAAACAACAATTTCCATAAAAATAGCAACCATTCTGCATATTCATAACCATTCACAAACTAAAGAAGAATCATATCATAAAACTCGCCATAATCAGTGTACATATTTATATACATAAAAATATACCAATCCAATTGATAACCTCGTTCTCTTTGAAATCTGTTAAAAACTAGGAAGCAATGACAATAAAGATAGTTTTACTTTGACTTTTGACTTAGAACTAAATGTTTTATTACATACTGTGTATATCCACTAAACTGATATTTTTGTTGAGAAAATAATTATTTTTTTCAATTCGGTAACGTAGCAAGTATTATAATTATTGTATAATAGTAACCTATCTCCTTTGAGCCTGTCGTAAGAAACTTTGTTCCAATTGTTATGAACGCTACCCACTCATCTAACGGCTGCCGACACCGACTTCAAATAAAATAATGGGTAGCGTTTATAACTACTTACATATTATATTAATTTAGTTTTCACTTTTGAGTGCATACTTGTACTTTTGAACTCTTTTTTTACATGGTTTTTATACCTTATGGGTTCGAGGTATTTCTAATAGAGCAATGAAGGGTATCACAACGAGAGACGCGCGAGATTCCAATCTTACAGAAAGTTAGGTTAAATTAGTTTATAATTTAATGTCGTAATTTGATGGTATTTAAAGTATGTATAGGTACAGTTATATTAAAGTATGTATATAATTCGTTGGTGTCAGATAATCTCAGAAAACTAAAGACCTCATGGCATAGAAAGGAGTCGATGTTGTCGAGTTTTCATTCAATCAGAAAAGTATAATTTAAGGCGTTCTTATCGACTAATCAGCCTGCTTTAGCCGTAAAAGCCAACGATTCTATTTGCAAACTTACAAAGGCAAACTTATTAAGGTTGAAAAAATCTATTGGGTAAAATTTACGGTCGTAATATTAAAATATGTATGCAGTCGAAAAAGGTTGCAAATCCCTGAATTTTTCCAAATCAATCAATTTCCAGAAACGAAGGCTACAGCCATAATCTACGTAAAAAATAATGAATACATTGTTTAGGACAACATTTTTAAGCTTATTTTGACCGATTTACGACGGTTATAAAAACGACACGACTGGCGTGTCCTACGCCACAGAACGAAAACTTGTTAGACACGCCTGTCGTGCCCTCTGCAACGAATCGGTTAATACAGAAGAGAAAAGAACTAATAAAAATTACAAATGTTAGTAAAATGATACACTCAAGTAACACGGAAAGAAAACATGGACAAGCATTTTGAAATATCATATAAAAATAACAGGTGGTGTGAAAAAGGGTTTGAAAGAATTAAGAGAATCACTAATTTGGGTCCCAAAATTAAAAAATAAAAAGGAGGAAATAGTAACCAAAAGAAAAAGTATAATTAACCGTGTAACAGAATTCTACCAGCAACTATATAAAGATGACACATCAACCAATAAAATCAACTGCCCCAAAACCATAACTGCAAAATATCCCCCCCCCCATACTGAAAGCAGAAGTAGAAATAGCAGTAGCTTTGCAAAAGAATGAAAAAGCCCCTGGAGAAGACAAAATTACAAACGAAGTACTGAAAGCATCATTAGAAGCAATCTCAAAACCTTTGGTTAACCTATTTAATGACATATTGACATTCGAGGAAATTCCGAAGCAATGGACCACAACGACAATAATTCTCTTATACAAAAAAGGAGATAAGGAACAAATAAATAATTACAAGCCCATAAGCATAGAATAGATAATACAGATAGAACGGACACTCCCACCCCCGCCAATTTCAAGCTTCCTCACCCCTCGGGCCGTTACGGATACGCTAGGAGCACTCAACGAAGGGCTGGTATCGAACATCTAATTCCTAACGAAATATCATCATGGTGGGTTGTTGTGCTGTTTACGGCTGTCCGTCAACTAAACGGCACAAGATTAAAAGCTTTATTTAATTTCCTAATGATAAAATAACGTAATATTAGAAACTTTTCAATAACGTTGCTTTATAATATTGCAAGCTTTGGTTAGTTTGGGGTCAGATGGTGTTGTGTGAGAATAGTCTACCAATATTTATTTATTTATAATAACGAAGTCGTTTTTAACTCAAAAGTTCGTAACTCACACAGCCAGTAACTTATGTGCCCAAGCACGGATTGATAATGCCTGGAGGAATAATTGTAGTGACAGAATAAAGTTTCCTTCATGGGTAAAGGTAAAATAAAATGCGAATGTGTACCTACTAACAGAAATAGATATCTAGGTACCTGATCTAATCTATCATCGGTTTCGTTTCATTTTACGCGGCAATACAAACACCCACAGATTTCTGAAACAATTTAGAAATCTGTGCAAACACCCTTTTAATTAGAATAGTGTAATTTGGCTCCATTCTATTTATGTAACTCAACATTATAGCAAGTTTATAGACTACGTCACCAGGTGAACTCAAGGGGCACAACTATTCAATAAAACAATTCAGTAGCCCTAGCGCTAACGCACACATTCACGCGTGTGTACGAACGACATCTGCGTAGTTGTGTGAAGAGTAGGCAACTCCACAGCGTGTGTACGAACGACATCTGCGTAGTTGTGTGAAGAGTAGGCAACTCCACAGCGGCGGTTGTATGGAGTTTTAGTGGAGTGTCCGGGGTGTGCCATAAGTGTATGTCAAACTTACATAAACATTTTTCCAAAATATTATTAAGACACATTAGGTACCAAAATTTTAGATGAGAATCAACCAATTGCGCAAGCAGGATTCCGCAGTAACTACTCAACATTGGACCATATTCACACATTGAAATAGATTATGGAAAAATATAATGAATTTAGAAAAACATATTACATAGCATTCATTGATTATAATAAGGCATTTGACTCCTTAACCCATTATTACATCTGGGAAGCACTAAAGAATCGAAATATGGGATAGAAGAGAAATATATCAACATAATAAAACAAATATATAAGAACAATAGAGCGAAAATAAAACTGGAATCGATCAGAGAGGAATTTGAAATACAAAAAGAAGTTAGGCAAGGAGACCCCCTATCTCCGAAATTATTACTACTACTGCAGTACTGGACCAAGTGTTCAGAAATCTCAATTGGGAAACTAAAGGTCTAAATGTAATTGGAGAATACCTACATCACCTAAGATTCGTGGATGATATCGTACTACTGAGCGAAAAACATACAGAGATACTAGAAATGATACAGCAACTAGATGTAGAGAGCACAAAAGTGGGACTGAAAACGAACACATCCAAAACAAAGATGATGACAAATGGACCAATTCAGAGAATTGAATTAAATAGCATTATGGTCGAATATGTGGACCAATATGACTATTTAGGGCAAATTATGTCACCGACAGACCAAATGGAGAAGGAAATAAACAAAAGAATCTGCAACTCCTGGAAACGCTTCTGGCAAATGAAAGACATCTTGAAAAATAAAGATATACCAACACCAGACAAAGGGAAAATTATGAACATATGCATAACACCACGGCAATTTGTGCGCTCAACCAGGCTCCAGCCTGGATTTATCTGGCCTTATGAAGGCCATACCAAGTACAAAAACCACCTTCGAGACGCAGTGGACTGTAGTCTCGCATAAGCGCCCTTGCAAAGGGAGTCCACGCACTCGAGGCCGAAACCCAAAAACAGGGGCAGAAGAGCGGACCAGAACGCAGTCGCCACAACAGGCGCGCGAGCAGGAAAGCACTTCAGCCTACCAAACCAACAACCATCGCAGCAGTGGAAACGTAGCGCGAAATAACACAATCCACCTCCACAGGGGTGGCACCACCACCACCACCACCACCAGTTCCCAGCCAAATGAAGAAGAGAAGGAACCCGAGAGGTGCTCGCGGTAGACGGATCGCTGCGAAGGCTTCTACTCCCATTCCTGAAAAGGAACACCCCGAGAAAGGGCTCTGCCGGGCGAGAGCTTCATCGAAGCGCGCTCGCTTGGACGAGACAATCTCCCAGAGGGAGAAGCCAAACGCGCGAAGACCGACCCAAAACCCAAGCGGACGGTGAGCTACGCAGACGCGGCTCAATCCCACCTGAAGGTGGTGATTACTACCGTCCCACCGAGGACCTCTCGCAGACCCAGGCAGAGGCGCTTAGAAGCTGTCGATGACAGCATTCTCCAGGCCATTCTGTCTCCAACCTCTTCGAGTTCATCCGCACCGGCTTTCCGTGGTCGACCCTTCCTATTGGACGGGGCGCTAGCGATGTGGTGCGAAGACGAGAACTCACTCAGCTGGCTGGAAGAAACGGTCAGAACCTTGCCATCACCGGTTGCAAATACCAATGTCATGAGGCAATCGGATATGAAAAAGAGGCTCAAGGCAGGGCTTCTGATTCATACCCGTATTGCTGACGCTGCAACACTGCACCGAGTCCTTTGTGCCCAAAATCCGTGGTACAAAGTGGACTCGTGGCAGTGTTACGACATGACGGTAGATGAGAAACCACAGGAGGTCACGGGCTCCAAGGATAAGGTAGTGCACCTCATCCTAGGAATACCGAGGACCAGAAACAAACCATCCTAGACAGAGTCCGCCGGGTGGCCCACATGTCGGGGGTGAGTACATCCGCTTCTTCTCCTCAGAGGAAGCGAAAACGGCCGAACAGCAACCCGTGAAGACCAACACAGCTGGTGAAACAGAGGCAAAGGAGACATCGACTCCGGAGCCCTCCATTTCTGCTCCTAAATCCAAACAGAGCGAAGTGGAAACGGTTTCACCGCTGCAAAGTGAGGGTGCTCCAGCAGTGACGAAGATGACGTCCTGCGTAGCCCTTAGCCCCCTCAACTTCATACAAACCAATCTCCAGCACAAACAAATAGCGGCGGCCACACTGCGCAAAGTGCTGGAGAAAAATAACAAGACCGTCGCCATGATCCAGGAACCCTGGATCAAAAACAACAAAATCTGCGGTCTCAATAACATCGGCGCTAAGTTAATGGTAGACACTACTGTCGAAAACCCCAGAACCTGCATTTATATGCCTAAATCTATAACAACCACTCTGCTTAACCAATGCTGTTCTAGAGACCTTACAGCAGTGAGACTCACAACAGAAAACCAAACTGTCCTAGTACTAGCATCAGTGTACCTGCCGGGCGAGGGTGATATTCCCCCAAAAGAACTGGCCGACCTGGTACAACACTGTGAAGCACAAGACTGGGACCTGATCGCATCTGCCGACTGCAACGCTCATCACTCACTGTGGGGAAGTAAAAACACCAACAAAGGGGTGAGTCTTTAGCCGAATATTTATTCCAAACCAATCTTAATATTTTGAACAGGGTACGGAACCTACTTTTGTAAGCTCTAGGTACCAAACCATCATAGATATTACACTGGCAACCAACGCGGTGGCTAGTCAAGTTGAGGATGGCACGTATCAAACGAGCCATCATTCGCAGACCACCGCCGCGTTTGTTTCAATTACAGTATAAGTCAACAGACCCTGTTCCATATCGCAACCCCGTAAAACCGATATAACAAGGTACACAACATCACTAAACCAAGCACTAGGTGATACACATCTGACCGACGCAACACTTAGTACAGAAAATATAGAAACGAACGTACAACTCCTAACCAAATCTCTGTTGAATAGTTATGAATTAGCATGTCCAGTGGTAAAATCAAATAACGTAGGCAAAGGTTCCTGGTGGGGGCCAGAACTTGATAAGACTACGCCATAAACTAAGGACACTTTATAACAGGGCAAAAACACCAGATCCATGGAAGACTGGGATAACTACAAAATTGCACAACGGCATTACAAGAGGCGTATCAGGTTTCGCAGAACAGAATCTTGGCACAACTTCTGTAATAGCATAAACTCAACAAACCAAGCCGGTAGAATAAAGAAAGTTCTAGCCAAGGGCGAGCTCAACCTCCCGGGCTCCTTAAAAAAGGAAGACGGCACTTACACAAACACAGACCGAGAAACAAGTGCAGTGCTTCTGCAGACTCACTTTCCTGGATGCCAGATCACAGGAGAGTTAGAATGGCCAGAAGAAAATACTGCACACCAACAACCCAAGAATGGGAAGTCGCAAACAATGTAGTAACCGCGGATAGAATAGAATGGGCACTAAAAAGCTTTAAACCCTTCAAATCCGCAGGGCTGGATGGCATATTCCCAGCATTACTACAATGGCAACCAAATCAGGTAATAGAGCACCTGCTACCAATATATAGGGCATGTATAGCTTTTAAATACATCCCGAAAACATGGAGGGAGGCGAAAGTCATTTTCCTACCAAAACCTGGTAAGGAGGATTACACACAAGCCAAATCGTTCAGGCCTATCAGCCTAACGTCATTCCTTCTAAAACTTTAGAAAGATTAGTGGACCGACACCTAAGAGACGGGCACTGAAACATAAACAACTACATCCTCAGCAACACGCATACAGGAAGGGTAGATCAACAGAGTCGGCTCTACATATGGTCGTACATAAGATAGAGTCGGCTCTCAAAACAAACTTTCAACACTTGCTGCCTTCATCGATATAGAAGGGCTTTTGATAAAACAATGCACAACAGCATAAACCACGCCCTTTGCAAACTCAGGGTCGAACCAGTGATGAGGAACTGGATCACCGAGTTGGTTAGCAAAAGAGCGGTCCAGATAGTGATGAACACTACCACAAGAGCGAAGGTAGTAAAAGGATGCCCCCAAGGTGGCGTCTTATCACCACTATTATGGAACATAGTGGTGGACAGCCTCTTAAAGATCCTAAATGACAGAGGATACACTACTATTGGTTATGCAGATGACCTCACAATACTGATAAGCGGAAGCGCTGAAAATGTCCTTTGTAAGTGCATGCGCTCGGCCCTTCAGATTGTAGAAAAATGGTGTGGCGAACATCAACTGTCAGTAAACCCGAAAAAAACAGAACTCATTCTTTTCACCAACAAAAGAAAGTTACCAGAACTACATCTCCCAAAACTATTTAACACCAAACTCTCCCTATCAACTCAAGTGAAATATCTGGGCGTCATTCTTGACAATAAACTGAACTGGGCGAGTCACATTGACACAAAAATTAAGAGGGCCTGCCTAACTTTTTGGCAATGCCGGAGACTCGTTGGGAGAAAATGGGGTCTCAATCCAAAAATCACACTGTGGTTGTACACCTCAGTGATCAGACCCTCTCTGACCTACGGATCGGTTGTGTGGTGGCCCAGAACACAACTGATCACAGTAAAAGCTAAACTCAAAGTCTGCAACGCCTGGCAAGCGTAGCAGCTACTGGATGCATGAAGACCACACCATCAGCCGCACTGGAGTATCTCCTAAGTTTGAGACCTCTACACTTAGTCATACAGGAGGAGGCTACGGCAGCCGCCCTGCGACTAAGGGCAAACGGACTGTGGAAACAAAATATAGAAACACAACACTCAAAAGTTCTGCAACAGGTGCTGAAAGAAATACCGTTTCTGGAGGCACCTATGGACAGAACAATATGTCAACATGTCTTTAATCGAAGATACAATATCCAACTCAATGCAGAATCAAAAGATAGCTCTGGTAGCAGAGAAGTGAGGATATACACAGACGGCTCTAAAACCACACAAGGTACAGGAGCCGGCGTCTTCTCAAATGACTTAAACATAAAAATAGCAACACCACTAAGTAACCTAAATACAATCTTCCAAGCCGAATGTATCGGTATCACCAGGGCGGCACAGGCGGTCGCAGCCAGAGATGTTGGGGACCTAAACATCAAAATTGTCTCCGACAGCGCGTCAGTGCTTCAAGCCCTAAAAAATAATACCATAACCTCTGTCCTTATATTGGAATGCCACAATGCACTCCAATCCATAGCAGGGACGAACAGAGTAACCCTCCAATGGATCAAAGGACACAGCGACTCACTAGGTAACGACGCAGCTGATGAACTGGCCAAAAGAGGAGCAAAGGCAGTAGTATATGGACCGGAACCATTAATGCCTATACCTCAGGCCCAAATAAAAACATGGCTGCAGGAAAATACTGGGAAAGCACATTTAATGGAATGGAGAAACACTGAAGGTTGCAGGCAAACCAAATATGCTATTCCGCAATCAAATCCGCATTAGCAACAAAAAAACTTGCGCGCAACCTTATCAGATTAAGCAGGGACAAAGTACGTAAAGTTATAGGTATTATGACTGGCCACTGTCCTCTAAACAAGCACCTTTTCAATATAGGTGTGACAGACAGCCCTCTATGCAGAGGATGCATGGAGGAGGAGGAAACGCCACAGCATGTGATTGTGGAATGCAGGACCGTGGCAGATCAACGGGCAGAATTCCTCCACTCCCCAGCAGCAGTCCCAGAGGCCTTCACCAACCTGAATAGGTTGCTTGCCTTCTGGGATAGCCTGGGATGGCTGGAGTAGAAGGGTAGTATGAGCCACGCACAATGGCCCAATTTGAGAGGCTAAGTGCGGAAAAGGCCCCGTTTAACTAACTAACTACTAACTAACACCACGCCTCTCTTACAGTAGCCAAACATGGGCTCTTACAAACAAAAACATGCAGAAGCTAGAAGTGTGTCAGAACTCTATGCAGAGAAGTGCGCTACAAGCTACAAATTAAATTAAAAGACAGAATAAGACTAGCAGTCATAAGAGAAAGAACGAAGGTAGTTCCCATAACAAAGACCAGTAGAAAACTAAAATGGAGATGGACAGGCCATATGGTAAGAGACATACAAAAGTGGTCTCAAAAGGTAACTCACTGGTATTCTCGAGGAGAAAAGAGGAAAAGAGGGAGGGGAGACAAATACGCATACGATGTGAAGAAGACAGCAGGAACCACATGGACGAAGAAGGCAGGTAACAGAGAGGAATGGAAGAACTGGGAGGAGGCCTATGTCGAAAGACAAACTGGGGTGTAAATTATAGTTAGAATAAAATAAATATATACTGTAATAATGTATTCAATACCTGTAATGAACATTTGTTGTTGTGTGAAATATATTTAGAAATGGTTGAGGAAAACAAATTTATGTATTTATATCGAGCGCCAGTCTCCCTCTAAGAGTAAAAAATAATTGCTTGCGGATAGGTTAAGAGAATATGAGAGCAATACTGGAATTTTTAATCTAGGGCCTTGGGGGCATATTAACTTAGTAAGTAAAACCATAAATGAATTGATGATTTTTTAAACCCCACATGTTACAATGATAAGATTTTTCAGGAATCAAGAAAAACTTAATATTTTCAAAAGGAATACTAAAAAAAGATAATTTCTTGCTGCAATGTGTAGTTTTATGAATTTATAAAAGTATACAAGCATATTCTGAAAAATAAAATTATCGAAATGAATAATATTGCATGATAAAAATCAATCACATGTGGGGTTTTAAAAACAATTCACTAATTTAAGGACAAAAATTAAGAATTTTATTTTAAATAAGTGAAATAAAACTGAAAATATTATTTAAATTACATTTTTAATTATAACTTATAATTATTATTGCTTAATTTACTTATTTTAATATTCAATTTCTGGTATTTCCTCATCACTGGTTGGTCGAGCCATAATGTCCGAGTAAAATTCTTTATATTCTTCTGGAATATATCGAATAAGCTGTTGGAGGTCCTTGATCTTCTTTGAATTAATAGGAACATAACCATTTTTATATGCCTTGTCATCAGAACATGGCAGAGACACACTGGGCCTGTTTCCAAATTTAAATGTATTTTTTCGTGATGAGTTGTCAATAAAATTGTATGCTGTTATTGTGTCCCTTTCTTCTTCTTGATAAACTAGTTGCATGTAAGTGGATATATTAAAGCGTTCTTTTTGGTCCTTCACAACATTTCTGCCAAGCGACTCTACAGAAAGTATATTTTTTTATACAATTTACCCCACCAGTCTTTGAAGTTTAAAATCTCATCAATTTGAACTGAAAGAACAGTAAAATTCTGTTGCGGAGAGGATGCTTTAATAATTTCCATTATTTCTTCTATAGAATATAATCGGTCTACGAGACGCAGCTTTCTTTTTGCTACACTGAAATTTCTATCACATGGTAGAAATGAATGGCCCCTTATGGGGAAATATTGGTTGATTAATGAAAATCTTCCTGAGTCGACTAATGCTAAACAAAACCTAGTCACTGTATTATTCTTGTTTTGTCCGGCACATCCATCAGAAAATATGTGTAAATGTTTTACTGATGTTGGAATGTCATTTATGAACTTGTTTAGAAAAGAACAAACTTCATTAGGCCCTTTTCTGGCTTGGCCTTCATGATACACATAGAAATGAGATTTTCCAGTTGTCAAATTATGTATATTAAAAACATTGACAGTCAGTTGGCGTAAATAGAAGGTTTCCTGAACAGGAATTGCAGGGAGCTGCAAGTTTTGCATACTAACTAAACTAAAACAAAATGGCTGAAATGCGTTCGGAAACATCACATGTTACATACATGTGGTGTTTTTCAAATCATCAGAAATTAGCGACAACAATTTTTACTATGAAAAATGGTGGTACATGTGGGTTTTTTACATGAATTGATAGGTGGAGGTCCATAGAGTATGAAACGATAGAGACCTCAAATCTGGAAAAAATGTAACATGTGGGGTTTCAAAAATCATCGATTCAAATAGTTTTGTGTTAATATTTATTGTTTGATGTTATTGGGTAATGCCAAAAGGTACGTTATTGCTTATTGCTACAATACAAGAGTTAATTACTTTTTAAATTTAGGTCTATGAAGTTATATAAAAAATTTCTTAAGTTCACTGAGGTGTTATTTCCAAAAATTATAAATATATTAATACTAATTAGAATTTAGTCTTTAATTCAAGTTGCTGAAAAATCATCCATTCCAATAATCTTTAGATTAAATGTCAAAAAAAAAAGTTTTAGCTTATCTGACTTTGTCCGAGCAGAACGGGAAAAGATATGTCCTCCAATATCCTTGCAGGTAGCCGCTTCCACAAAGAAATAGAAGAATGCGAACGGGGCCGTGAATTAGGTTGAACTAAGGGTTACCTAGTCATACCAGCAAGTTTTTGAATTGAGGATTCCAATGCACAAAAGAAACCAGATCCAACAAACATGAATTTTACATTCCAAAAGGGAAATACAAATGTTCATTACATACCTTAGAAATAAAGGCTAAAATACACATATTTACTTATGTGTTAATTTGTGCTTTTTCAAGTGGCCTGCTTGTGATGCTCTATAATCACACATATCACACTCATATGGTTTATCTCCAGTATGTGTTAATTTGTGTTGTTTTAATCGGCATTTCTGTGATGCTCTATAATCACACATATCACATTCATATGGTTTTTCTCCACTATGTGTTAATTTGTGTTGTTTTAAACTAGATGTTTGTGATGCTTTATAGTCACACATATCACACTCATATGGTTTATCTCCAGTATGTGTAAATTTGTGTCGTTTTAAAGTAGATGTTCGTGATGCTCTATAATCACACATATCACATTCAAATGGTTTTGCTCCAGTATGCATTAATTTGTGTACTTTTACACTAGATGCTTGTGATGCTCTATAATCACACATATCACATTCATATGGTTTTTCTCCAGTATGTGTTAATTTGTGTATTTTTAAAGTAGATGCTTGTGCTGCTCTATAATTACAAATATCACATTCAAATGGCTTTTCTCCAGTATGTGTTAATTTGTGTTGTTTTAATTTGATTTTCTGTGATGCTCTATAATCACACATATCACACTCATATGGTTTATCTCCAGTATGTGTTAATTTGTGTTGTTTTAAACTAGATGTTCGTAATGCTTTAAAGTCACACATATCACACTCATATGGTTTATCTCCAGTATGTGTTAATTTGTGTCGTTTTAATTGGATTTTCTGTGATGCTCTATAATCACACATATCACATTCATATGGTTTTTCTCCAGTATGTGTAAATTTGTGTTGTTTTAATTGGATTTTCTGTGATGCTCTATAATCACACATATCACATTCATATGGTTTTTCTCCAGTATGTGTTAATTTGTGTATTTTTAAAGTAGATGCTTGTGCTGCTCCATAATTACAAATATCACATTCAAATGGCTTTTTTCCAGTATGTGTAAATTTGTGTCGTTTTAATTGGATTTTCTGTGATGCTCTATAATCACACATATCACATTCAAATGGTTTTGCTCCAGTATGTGTAAATTTGTGTTGTTTTAATTGGATTTTCTGTGATGCTCTATAATCACACATATCACATTCATATGGTTTTTCTCCAGTATGTGTTAATTTGTGTTGTTTTACACTAGATGCTTGTGATGCTCTATAATCACACATATCACATTTATATGGTTTTTCTCCAGAATGTGTTAATTTGTGTCTTTTTAAAATGCTTACATTTGATGTTCTATAATTACACATATCACATTCAAATTTTTCCATTCGTTTTTCTCCAGTATGTGTTAATTTGTGTTTTTTTAAAGTATTTGCTTGTGCTGCTCTATAATTACACATATCACATACAAATGGTTTTTCTCCAGTATGTGTAAATTTGTGTTTTTTTAATGTAGATTTTTTTGATGCTCTATAATTACAAATATCACATTCAAATGGTTTTTCTCCAGTATGCATTAATTTGTGTACTTTAACACTAGATGCTTGTGATGCTCTATAATCACACATATCACATTCATATGGTTTTTCTCCAGTATGTGTTAATTTGTGTTGTTTTAAATGGATTTTCTGTGATGTTCTATAATCACACATATCACATTCATATGGTTTTTCTCCAGAATGTGTCAATTTGTGTTGTTTTAATTGGCATTTCTGTGATGCTCTATAATCACACATATCACATTCAAATGGTTTTGCTCCAGTATGTGTTAATTTGTGTAGTTTTACACTAGATGCTCGTGAAGCTCTATAATCACAATTAACACATTCATATGGTTTTTCTCCAGTATGTGTTAATTTGTGTTTTTTTAAACTAGATGCTTGTGCTGCTCTATAATTACACATATCACATTCAAATGGTTTTTCTCCAGTATGTGTTAATTTGTGTTGTTTTACACTAGATGCTTGTGATGCTCTATAATCACACATATCACATTCATATGGTTTTTCTCCAGAATGTGTTAATTTGTGTCTTTTTAAAATGCTTACATTTGATGTTCTATAATTACACATATCACATTCAAATGGTGTTTCTCCAGTGTGTGTTAATTTGTGTCGTTTTAAATTCCTTACTCTTGATGTTCTATAATCACACATATCACATTCAATTGATTTTTCTGCAGTAAGTAACAGTGTTTTTCCTTTAAATGACATTTTTAGTTGGTTCATAACTAAATTGCAACGATTTTCATTCAGAGTGTATCTAAATATGTTCGTTTAAACCACTGGACGGAGGTGTTGTACCGCATATATAATGGTGTGGCCGAGTTCCTGCTCGAAAGGCAGAGGATTTCCTGCTGCAGGTATGCTCTCGTCTCTGCTGGAGTTATCAGTTAGCAACAAGTCGTCAGTCTTTGTATCTGCTCAGGGTCACTCGCCATTTAGTACCACCAGACAAACGAGACGACAACACAGTTATGTGTAAACTGACACTTGTTACAAGCAATGTGGTGGAGAGATTAACCACATGTTTGGTTCCACATTTATCCTAAAATAGGCCGTCAGTGGTAATAGTACGGTGGCTTGGTCGCTTGGTGTACAACTGTAGCTTATTGATTCTTGGGATTTCATGGAATAAAATCGGAACAATTATTTTCACGCAGTTTTGATGATCTGACAGTAACATTTAAATGACATTGACAGTAAATGGTATTTGACAGTACAGTAATTGTTTTATATTCTGTGGAGTATAAAAAGCCGTTTCCCTTGAACAGCAAGCTTTATACAATTCTACGTTTTTAGGCCCCTATTATATCATTAGATATTCGAACAGTCTTTGTAACCTAAAGTTAAAAATCTAAAGGGACAACAAGGGTACGGCGTCGCTAACATGCTTAATATCTAATAGTGTACCAAAAGTTAGACCGTTCGGGCTGTGTCCGCGTCCGAAGAGAGTAGTCTTCCACGTGCGTCACGTTATTGTGTTGGACTAATCTCAACAGAAAATGTAACTCGACAGCTCCAACTTAAAGGTAGTTTTGAAATCAAATGGTTCCAAAACATTTTTTCTTAATCTGGGCAGAGCCTTTGCCATTCAGCGTGGTAATGCCGCCAGCATGCTGGGTACGCTTCCGATTGGTAGTGGGCTTGAACATCTTGATTATCTGTAGAACTACAGCAGTCTATGGATAATTCAGGTGTGCTTAGTGTAAATAGTTAGTTAGGTAGGTTTGTAGTGTAGTGTAGTAGTTCTCATTGTATTTTAGTTTTGTTAATAAAGGCTCTTTCCAAAACGTGAACTGTGATTTGTAACAATAATTACAACCGTACAAGCAAATATTCCTTTAACTAAGTTTTACAAATACACATGCATTCATACAAAAATCTTTTTTTCTGCAGGTATAATAAGATGATACAACACCTGTTGTTCCACCCAACAAAAGTTGACCCAGACAAACTGGCCTCTTCGAGAGGCATGCAATATGTCTGGCAGGACAAATTTGTTTTAGTCTTAATTTATACAATGAAAAGAAAATAGCTGATTAATGTAATAGCTTCTTCCCTTCTTGAATTACACCAATGTCTTGTGTTTCAGCAGGATGCTGTTTTTTGTTTGTTCATGTCAAAGTCATAGAATGTATACAGTGCTATCTAATTCAACATGTCAGTTACAATATTTTTTTATACTACTTGGTGTTATGTTAGTTAAATATCAAATATCATAATGAATAATAGACATTAATGGAATGTCAAATTTCATGTTAAGCAATATCTTTAATATTAATATTCCAATTAATTTCCTTAGGTATTATTTAAAAATTAATTTATTGTATCATACATAGCATTTGTATATCAGTATTTCGTTTAGATTACTTTTGAAATATATTTTATATCTTCTTTCTTTGCATTATACATCGTTATTGGTAATCAGCCTCCATCCTATACGGGATGTTAGGTTAAATTAAATATCTACACCAACTCGACAGTTTATATAAATTCGTATTTTTCCCCGTATGTTAGCACTAAATAGCTATTATTGAATGAGCAGACATTTCATATGTTCCGTCTCCTTTTCATACCATATTTCACCCCCTATCCGTCCTTATCTCATTGACGAATTGACCCGTCGCACGAGCATTGTGCGAAGAACTTTTACTTGAAGAAGGTGTGTGTTGAGATTTGTTACGGGGGTGTGACGTGCTCTATGTTATTTAATTGAAAAAACTACATAAACTGCATTGTTCTGTGCTATTTGTGACGTATTTGAGGAGACCAGGCTTGCTAGCCTATACTTGGGCAGCCGCCTACTGGATGTTCCCGAGCTACGATTTCGTGAGTTCCATTTCCTCCTATTCTTTTTCCTGCTTATGAAATTGTCTGTTGGATTTTACGTGTAAGATTAACTTGGGGATCGCGATATTCGCGCATTCACCGTACATAGTAAAAAAATTGGCAGTCATAGGAATTGCCGGTAAAAGTGAAAACTTCTTTGGAAATAACGCGGGTGAAACCGGAGAGCATGGCTATGGACATCTAGAAATGCGTCAGCATTCATTCAGTCATAACCTCGCCCTCTGGTTTCACCCCCGTAGTTTCCAAAGTGAACTATCTAATTCTGAGTTATAAGTTTTCACTTATAACCGCATTTCATTATATCCGCAGTTCCTATGACTGCCAATTTTTTAAACATACAGAACATACCCTAAATGGATGCAGGCCGATTACCAGTAACCCTGTATATATTGTTAGCGAATTCGTGTTTTTGACTCAACAATGAATTAGGATTTAATAATAATAAAAAACTTTATTTCAGAAATGATTCCATACAAAAAATTACCTTTTACACTTCATTATAATACTAAATTACCAAATTTGTCAAATCAGAACAATAAAATTAAATTTTAAAATTAATTCAAACTAAATAATGAAATGAAATAAAATAAAATTAATCACAATAAAATAATGTCAAAGTTAATTACAAAAAAGAATTTACATTACAGCACAACAATTACAACATAGTTTATTCGTATTACCGCAGCGCAAATGTAGGTCTGGATCCGGAGTGCTCAACATGCAGCTTGGTCCAGTGCTGCATTATCGGGCAGTCCAGATCCATCCTTGAGGCAAACAGCTGGAGGTAGCTGTTGGAGCTGCCCGCACGCGACACTGCAGGGATGCCACTCGTTTGCGTCTAATTGCACCAAAACTATCTACTTGAGCATCCGCGAACATCCCCGAAGCGCTACAGTAGGGTGGCAGCTTCAACAGCGCCCTGAAGGCGTTATTGTATTGGATACGTAGGGCATTCCATGATTTCTTCGCATACTTGACCCATAGGCTGCAGGTGTAAAAAGATTGGCAGAAGGCTTTGTACAAAGTGACCTTCACTTCTGCGGTACATCGCGCAAACCTACGAGCCAGCATATTCGCCCGAACAGACAATGCCCTACGCTCCCTCTCCATGTCAACGTCGTCTGCCAGCGCGTCGGTGACCCAGTGACCCAGATATTTAAATTGCGAAACCTGATTAAGGACACTGCCATTTAATAAGACTGGTGGGACAGTGTCATAAGTTTTCGAACCAGCTTTAAATACCATTATTTCGCTTTTAATGGCATTGTATCTGAGGCCATGAGCCCCCCGAATAACGCTCGCAGATCGACACCAGCTTTCTGAGGGCACTAATCGATGGGCTCAGCAGTACCATATCATCCGCGTAACTAATGTTATTAACGCATACTCCATCGATCGAGCATCCGACACCAGTACTGCTGAGCTCACGGACCAGCCGGTCCATGTAGAGGTTGAAGAGGATCGGCGATGTCAGCCCGCCTTGCCTCACGCCACACTCCAACCTGTGGAGTGTGGCGTGTGTGTGTGTGTGTGTGTGTGTTTAATGACTTTCGTAAGTTACGTATAAAAAATTAAAGAACTGTTGCCCACACTGGCAATCGTTAATATGGAAACTGCGCATGTATGTCAAGAGGATTTGTTCATGGAGGTGTAACCAGACATGATTATGTTTGGTCTCACTCACTCCGCTGGCCACTTCTTCCTAGGTGCGAGTGCTTTTGACAAGTCGCGATCATTATAACCACAAAGATAGGTCAACCTCAATCGGCTTCTTTGTGGCTATTTGCACGCAGTACCACGTCGGGTAGTGCATGCGATTTGACCCTTTTGGTCATGATATAGAGCACACTTTCCCGTGTATAACTGTAATTGTGCTTGGTAATCCTACTGCGTGAGCACGACATAAATGTTTCTGAGAGCTGCTGTGTAATGTAAAGACACATTTAACGTTCCATAATACGCAGAAACTGGCTTTTCGATGCTATGATGTGTACGGTAATAATAGGTTAAAGGACGAGTAGTGAAATCACAAATCAGAAATCATTGAATTCGAACATGAATTAGGTATGTGAAATACTAGCGGTGGGCGATTATGAATGATCGGCATAATCGACTTATTTTGCATTACTAATCTTGATAATCGATTATGGAATTAGTAACTAATATGTCTTCATAATCGAACGATGTTACTAATTAGTAATTACTAATCTTGTTTTATGAAGTTTACGACAGTTGTTCCGTGACTTTAGTAGATTACTAGATTAGTAGTATAGACATTGGTTTAGTTTTAGTTTGTTTTGTTTATATTCCGGGTTTACGGTGGTGTGACGTACGTTGATATGACGCTTTTAACTTTTATAGTGGATTAAATTAACGGTAAGTTTACATACTGATTTTGATAGATTTTAGACTTTTAAGTTTTAGGCAACTCTTTGCTCGCTCTCCCGCTTTCATAGCGTATTCAAATAACCTTAAAATAAAGAAATGTTCATTAATTTCATTTGTGTAGTATGAATTAATTTACAATTTTGTGGTTTGTTTATTCTATCACAGATATTCGGGGGATATGCCTTAATTGCGAATTTAGTTCGAAACCTTGCCTCCGGTCTTCTCCCACCTAAATAATTACTACATAAACAAAAGTAATAATTACGACACACAACCGCATATTTTACCACGCACACTAAGAATTACGATTGCGCTCTTTATGACAACATACATGACTACTAATTAGTAATTACTAACGGTCACAATCGAGATATCTCGAGACATTCTCATAATCGAATGATTTCATTAGTATATCTCATAATCGCCCACCGCTATGAAATACCGAAATTTCTCAAGTTGGAAATAAACGCCACTGTGATAACTGTTGTATTTCAACAATTGTTCAACAACAATATTGAGGACTGTCCAACTGTCGTGAGGAGCGTGAGGTGCCAATCGCCATTATTGTTAAAATCGCCATGGTTGCAGCAGTTATTTCATCTTGGATAAATATTGGGATTTCAAAAAGCAGTAATAACTCGGAGCCTAACTTTGAATCGTCGTCTTATCAAACAGCACCAACACCGTCGAAATAAAGGATTCCAAGAAATCAACACTGCCGCATCCACAGTGTGAAAAAGGAGCTCTTCCACACGTTACCTACCTCGGCCTTCGCATTCTTCCGCCATACGCTGTGATCGCCGACTGATTTACACGATAGTAATTAAATTAACACTAGGATATTTGCATTTGTGGTAAACAGTTAGTAGTAGTTAGTACTTAGAATAGAATCCGAACCTAAAAGCTTATCGCTCTAGTTAATTGTCTGCTTTGTTCCAATGGTACCAAATAATGATTGGAGATTAGGGTTTCCTGGTCATTTTCAAGGCGAACACACAAATAATCTAGATATACCTACACAGAATAGTGTTGAAAACTAGCTGCTGCCTTGAATATTGATGATAACCTGAGACTTAAAATTGTACTATCCCAACAAGTACTCAATCATACCAGGAAGTTACGAGCTCATCCAATGAAACAAACAAAAAATGTTAAGTAAAGTGGCATTCTATGATTCTAATTATAATCAACGGAGATCTCTACGAGGACAAAATCCACAGAGACTTCAGAGTTTCTATATTTATATGAACCAATCAATTTGTAAGATAATCTGTTGTCATATTTATATTGTGTCACTACAATCACAATTTAAAATGTTACTATGTAGATACATCACAACTTTTTGATGTTAATCATCTAATTAATTATTGAGAAAATGTCTCCAGCAATAATAAGTGTCTGTTAAAATCAGGACATCCCTGTTGACTGTTAACTCAAAACAAGTATTTACATTGTTAGTAACTTACTAGGTAGGTATGTGGTTAGTATCAATTTATTATGTATGTTGATGGTTCCCACATACTACAGTATTTTGATTTTATATCGCAATGTGTACAGTATTGTCATATTTATGTTATATACTTATATATTATAATACTTTAATAAACAATACTTGTGTTGTATGAGAAAAGTCGAACTATTCTTGCGATACTTGGATGAGAAATTGGTTTGTTATTTATTTAATACTAAGATAATGGTTTGGCACATAAGTATGTTGTAGCAAGGTATCAGAATTCAACAAATAAAAATTAAGTTGGTAATAGTAAATAATTGTATTTCATTTTAATTGAATTGAGATCTTACCTAAAAAGTCTAATCATATGAACAGTACAAATATAAAATACTTAATACGAATCGATAAGTACCTACTATATTTACATAACTTCGTTTTGTCACTCATTGTAATTCAAAATGTACATTAAGGTGTTTAATCTGTGTGTACATTGCACACTACCTTCAGAAAACTGTCATTATTAGTCAATAATTAATTAGTTTGCTGTAAATTAAACGGATTTTACAGCTACCTCTCTATGACAACAATCAATCCTCGAGAAATCAGGATGTCAATAAAATACAAATTTGTACTAGTTTAGAGAGAAAGAGTACCTACCTATGATATAAAAGTTAACACTATCTTAAACAAAACATAAATATGTAGTGTACATATTCAAGTTTATGGTTGAGAGGTTTAATTGGGATGAAGATCATCAAACATAATTGTCTTCTCCTTTCTTGTCTATGTATCCATATTATAAATATCAATCCATAATTTCACCAGGAAGCGAGCCTCCCAAGACTACAGTGTAATTAAGATTCTTTCAAGTAAACTATGATCTATTTAATCCATACAAAGATTTAAATATCATAGTACTAGCATTCTGTATACTGGATTTAATTAAAGAGTACTAAGACCAAACATGAGATTTTAAAAGATCAAGTAGGTAAATTACATTACAATTCATTTTCTTTTAAACGTATGTCATAACATCAGAGAATGGGATACAAAATAAAAACACAATTTACGGCTGCATTTAGTATTTATTATTGAAGGAAATAATTTATTTAATCTGGGGGCACGGTAGTGCCCCGCCAAGTCGAGCACGAAGCAAACATTAAATTTACACCTTGATTGTGATGTATAGGTAGACAATGACTTATGACATTCCGCCAGTTTGCATAATACTTCATATCCATTCTTAAATTATTACAAAACTTAGGTCTGCCCTGCTTCACCCATGGTACATATAAAATATATCCTATAGCACTCGGAGACGTCTATAAAAACCACTAGATATGCCCTTTAAAATTTCAGGTGCATGGATTTATGTCATCATTGGGAAGAGTGAGCTCACTATTTCCATTCTAGTCGGTTGCAGGAAGCGGTGTACCCTATTTTACTCAACACTATTCGTTGTTGTCAACAACCAAAATAAGTAGAATCACAGCATATCTCACCGCTAGCGATTCTAGGGATCAAGTAGATTGGTTGTGTGTAAGCCACTTACGCTACACAAAGAGACAGTTTATTACCAATTCCAAAGTACTCAGGGCACATTGATTGGTTTATATCGATGCTCGGAGACCACATACATTTCCAAAGTTGCAATTTATCTTACTTTGTGATTCCTGAGATAAGTGTTTTCCAATACATTTTCTTAATTTTTATAATATTAGTCTAGATTCAATGAACTCTGTATCACTTTCAATTACAAAACTTTTGATAGCAGTTATATATTTCATTACTTTCAATTAACCTTTGTATTTAACTATACAGACACTATGTTGGGGCATTACTTTCATGTATTGTATTGTTATGGTCTGAATTATCGTCTTCGTGGTTTGGTCACTTTGTATATCCATCAGTCGTCTTTGCAGTATGACATAATACATCCCAAATCTTACTTTGCTTGCATTGCAAAGAGAATGTCCGTTTCAAATTATATAGGAGGTTCTGTTTTACTGTATTGATTACACGGCTAGGAGAGGTTAGTTTTCGCATTGCTATTCTTGAACCTTTCCGGGGCAGGATTCTCATACTTCTTGCCACCGAGCTCGTTCTCTTGTTGAATAATATGACATGTTTCCATTTATTACAAAGTTTACCACTAAAACAGATCTTAAATGTATTTGAAAATTGTAAATGTAAGCAAAAAAAACAAGAAATTATTTAATTTATTATATACATGGCTTGGATAAAAAACAAGAAACAAGACCAGTGCTGCCAGTCGGGTCTTGTCAAAAATTTGCTGAAATATAAAAAATGTAATTTTTTTAACCCCCGACCAAAAGTTAAAAGTTTGACGTCAATGTCTGTCTGTCTGTCTGTCACCGTAGAGCTCAAACGGATGAGCCGATTTCGATGCGGTTTTTTATATTTGAAAGTTAATATCCGTGCGGATGTTCTTAGCTATGTTTGGTTAACATAGATTCAAGATGGCCGCTACCTCAAAATGGTAGACAAAATATTTCTTCACAACCTACCTCAATATGGGTATCAAATGAAAGGGCTTGACTAATAGAATACTATACACTATAAAAAAAAATCTAATCCAAGATGGCCGCCACTACAAAATGGCGAATTATATTATTTTTTCACTACTACCTCAATATGGGTATCAAACGAAAGGGCTTGACTAGTAGAATACATTGCACTATAACAAATTTCAAATCCAAGATGGCCGCTTCCACAAAATGGCGAAATACATTTCTTTTTTTCACAACTCCCATATGGATATCAAATGAAAGGACTTGACTAGTAAAATGTTGTACGGATAACAAATCTGAGGTAGTCGGTGGCTAATAAATTTTTTTAATTTTGTTCTTGTTTAAGAAATTACCTTTTCATTTTTTTACTGGAAAGGTACAAAAAGTTGATAGAATAGAATATTAGTTGTATTGACTTGCAGAAATCGTTGAGTATTTGAGCACCTGCCTGCTATTTGTAAATTATTGTTAATTTACAATAAAATTGATGCATTAAGTCTAACGTATATCGAAATATCGCAAAAATTTGGTCCTGTAAATGCGCGCGTAGTGCGCGTTTTATGAATTTTATATACACTACATACTACATATTTATGAATTTTAATTTCTTTATTAGTTGTCATACTTCCAAAATTTATATTTTGTATAAACAACTAGTGAACCTGAGATATACAAATAATAGTAATATATACGAGTACGTACAATATAGTCTACAATTCAAGATTTCTATATTAAAATTTGTGAATTTATAGCATCTGCAAATATTTTTTTTACCGAGTATTACCTGTATGTTTGTTTGCACCATAGGTATAACTATTTAGTAGGTAGGTATAATAACGGATTTTAGTACAAAGTCCGCTATTCTCTATAGTTTGTCAAATACAAATACAAAAATCTTTATTGCTGTTTGCAGGTAAGATAATGCCTTCAATAAATAAAAACAAAAAGAAAATAATTAAGAAGTGAAAATAAAATGGAAAAGAGAAATAAAAAACTAATCTCCGAATAACCCACCCCTAAAAGTGAGAATAAGATAATAATAATTATTTTTATAAAATGAAATTGGTGACCGATGAATATATGAGTGAAGAGAGTGCATCAGCGGCAGCGTCTGAAATTTTAAAATCATATTCTTTTCTGCATTTCAAATTAAACTTTCGATAATATTCTCTCTCGAAAAAAATTGCCAGTTTGTGAAACAATAAGATCAAGCAGTCAGTACCGGCTTTCACTATCATCATCATCATTATCCTTGCTGTATTTTACTCTAGCATGTATGAATGCTTTCAATGGCTCTAATGTTGGCATTTTGTAATGAAAACTTGTTTTGGCACGCCACAGCCAGAATTTTCGTGGGATGTGGATGGAATTCTACCGTCACGTTCGAGTTTGATTTGAAATCTTCGGGCAATCGCGGGTTTATGGCCATTGGCCATCTGGAAATGCGTCAGAATTTCTAGATGGTCATGCTTATGGTCACGTCCTCCAGTTTCAGCCGAGTAGTTTCCAAAGTAAGCTATCAAATTCTGAATAATAAGTTTTCAGTTCTATCGGGATTTCCTATGACTGTCCATTTTTTTAATAGTCATAATATTTGAAACACCGATTATAGTTTGGAAGAACATTTTATTTATATATATATATATATATTTGCTACATTTTATCCCAGGAAAACAAAGAGAATGTGAACTACGCAGGTAATATAGCAAGGCGGTGCTAGATATACAGCGTGGCGCTTTGGTGTCGACATTAAATGAACACACAGGTAGGGTTACTGACCAGTAATCATACAAACGATGTGAGAAAAATAAATTCGCTTATTTAAAAAAAAATATATTTTCTAACAAACTAAATCATTGTATCAAGCACTCGAATCAAAATCACCCTTTGCACTAGATTCATTCAACGACGTCAGTTGTGTGCGTGGTTTACTTTCGTACACGTCGTTATGCAAACGTAAATCTGGCAACGTCGCAAAACCCCGCGCTGCGCGCCGCTTGCGAATAGTAGGTATCTCCAAGCGGCGCGCGCGGCGTTGGAGCGTACCTCAGTAGGTGCCGCCGCCGCACCGGCCGAGAGGGTAGGTACAAAGGCGCGATAATTCTGAACGGTCAAGTAGGTACGTCACGACAAAAGCTTCAATACCTGTTCATCACTAATAAATCGAATACCTACCATATGATAAAGATAAGAGCTAAACAAAATTATTGGCAGTCATAGGAACTGCCGATAGAAGTGAAAACTTATAACTCAGTATTTGATAGCTAACTTTGGAAACTGCGCGGGTGAAACCGGAGTGCCTGGCCATTACCATCTAGAAAATACATCAGCCAGTGGAAATGCTAACGCATTTCTAGATAGCCAATAGCCATGGTCCCGAGTTTACCCGAAGAATTCTTATCATTTCCGAACGTGACGCTAGAATTCAATTCACAGCCCATGAAAAATCTGTGTATGACACGCTGCGATTTCACTTCTAAAAGTAAATAGGTAAATGGATAGGTACCTAGGTCACCTAGGTGTCTATTGTAAATTTGGTGAAACATTACAAAATGATTGCTTTGTAGTAGGTAATACGAGTAAGATAGGAACGTGTTGTCAGAATCAAGGATAATTCGCATAAACAGCCCATCAAATGTTCCCACAGCTGGGACTCGGGGCCTTCTCTCGTAAGAAGAGAGTTAAAGCCATAATCCACCACCCTGGCAAAGTGCCAGTTGGTGGATGGCACTTTTTTCATTATTGGCACGTGACCTCGAAAGATTCTAGGTAGGTACATGTCGGTTTTCTCACGATGTTTTCCTTCATCGTTTTTAAGCTAGTAGCATTACGCACATGACTTCGAAAAGATTGGTGCGCGTGGGATTTGAACGCGGCGCGCCGGATCGGCAATCACCGTTCGGCAAGCCTCCCGGCTAGACCAGCCGTTACTTCAAGGCCATTTAGTAGGTACTCGTACCAACAAAAAAATGTTACCTAGCGTGAAAGCTGCTGAACTAGTAGAGGTACCTACAACATTCTTTAAAAGTAAAACTAAAACATCTTCCCACGAATAGATTTTAATTTCGTAGAAAATTTAACCAGTAAACCCTTGATCAATGAACTCTTTCAGATAAATTCATCATTGTCAAAATCAAAATCAGATACTGTTTTAAGTCAAATTATCTATCGCATAATAGCTAAATTACCTAAGTATGGCGTAATGCGCAATAAACATTAGTAAGTAGGTACTTACATCTTTTCGACTCGAAGCCGTGGTAACTATTTCTCGTCTGTGTCACAGCGCAGCGTTGTGGAGCGGCAACGCTTCGTTTCCATAGCTACGCGCGCGCTCGCTCGCTGGACGAGCGGCGCGGCGCGGTGGCTTCTTTGAAATCGTAGGCGCATAACTAACAGAGCCACACTGTTTTGGTCTAAATTTTTAAATGCTCAACGTGACCACCACCTTCGCGAACACAAACTCTTAAACGGCGTTCAATGTTTGAACGGACGCTTGCCGTGGGATTTGTAGGGCATCGCCTAGTATTCCCATATCTTTCGCGATACCTACATTCTTATCGCAAGTGCGGCATTTTGATGGGCTTCTCCGTAAAGTAAAATCATGTCAGCATACTCAGCAGCAGTATAATACTGTGTGTTCGACATCTTTACTTAAATAAACACTCACAACACAAAAAGTAACAACAAGTCGTCGTTATCGCTTTGACACTGAATCAAAATAACTTACACTAAATAAACAACAAAAAAAAAATAACACGTAGGACACGTACTTAGCGTCTTTTTCGCGAATAATTAAATTACCTAGTTAAGGGATTTACAGTAAAAGTTATAGCGCGCGAGAAATGTGTCAAGGACTTGACAACTTCGCAGCCCGGCTAGCACTAGCACAAAACTAGTGGAGGTGGAGAAAGAAAAGACAAAAGACTAACATTAGAGGAGTACCTACAGTCATTTTTTTCGTTTCCGGCTCCATTTCATTCGCACACAAACGCGTGTTTTGCATGTTGTATGACTACCTGTCTCATTTTATTGTATTTACCTTTCGCCTGATTTTCATTCATGAAACGCGTGGATATGTGGCCTGCGACCCAATTACCTCTGACTCAAATTTTTAGATACAGGTTGCTCTGATTTGGTGTTTTTGATAATTGCGAATAACTCAGTAAATAAAAACGATACATGAAATTTAATTTTACAGAATGTCTGAAAATATGATATGTGATATGTGGTTTCATTTAATGTCGGCACCAAAGCGCCACGCTGTATATTGGTTTCCAATTATTTAGCAGCAGTGAAGTCATACCACACGATTTTTTTTATTAATTTTAGCCACTCCACAGACCGTGACCATTGCCATTACGTTTCAATTTTTTATATATTTCTTGGATTAGGAGAAGAAGGAGAAAACAGGGGGGTGTTGTGAACATTTTAGTCGGATTTCGTCTGTTGAGCCGATCACTACCGGTTGGGATACCAATAGTAATTGACTCGACATCGCCTTTTGCCTAAGCCGCCTCCTACCGGCCCAGAGCCTCCACCACAGCCGCATTTCTATCCTTGATAGCCATCTGCAAGTTGAAATTGTCGAGCCGCGTCTTACGGACGTGACCTTTAACATGGGTGTTAAAATCGCGTGCATACGTACGTACATACGTGAGTGTCCCGTTATCCAATTAAAGAAATGTTTGCGCCTGGACTACAAAAGAAGTCTTTAATCGACGTAGTTATCATAATTTAAAATAATTCGTTCCTATTAGGTACTTACCTACCTTACGGTTTGAAAAACGCAGTAAACGCTGATGGATGAAAATGTGTAGTTTTTATTTCCGTTATACATTTATATCTTTAGCCGTTAGAAAGTTATTCGCCCTTTCTCAACGTACCTACTCTAATTCGCTAGGTATGACGAAATTTTCGTTCAGTAGGCAACACTGGGAAAACCTCGATAGAACCGTCATCTACTCTGATTTGCTCAATGACATATGACAGTGACATTTCATCCATTAAGATCCTATTCATGACTTTTTCGTTATACACATTGTCACATTAGTGTTGTTTATTGAACGTTTTGCATGGCAACATTGAACGAATGAATGAACGATAAGTTTATTATCTGTATTATTTTTTATCTGTCTACTGCATACAAATAGCCGCAGCCGACTGAAATGGGTGTTTCTTTCAATTAAATTTTTACATTGCTGATATTAATCTTAGGTTTTGATTTCAAAATAATAATGTTAATAAATCTGTGAAATTAGATCATGGCGACACCTAATGACGACGAAATCCTAGAGGGATTCCTGTGTCCAATATGTAAAGCAGATCTCAAATCAGCTACTCAATTAACGAATCACTTTGAAAGTCTCCACCAGGAGGAACAAGATGTGCTCAAGTCTTTAAAGGAGATATTCGGTAAAGCAAAGAAAATTATATTAAATAATAACGACACTGACCTTCTGGATACATTTGATAAGGCGCTAAAGTTTAATTATCAAGAACAGTATAACGATGGTGAAGAACAAACTATAGGGGTTTCCCGGTGCTCCAGTGACTATTTTAAGGCGGTGAGATCCGCTCGGCTGGAGCGATATGCCACAGAAACTAACAAGTTACTGATAAGGCTGGACAAACTCGTATGCAACATGCCCACTGATCCGAATCAAAGGAAACAACATGAACAAGAGGTTAGTAATTAGTGCTGTGGCATGTTACACTCTTGTTCCAATAACTAATAATTGTACAATAATTATTAGTGGTCATTTCATACACACAACACCATTTAGCCCCAAACTAAGCACGGCTTGTACTGTGGGAGCCAGATAGCTGATAAATTACTTATATATTTTTATATCTACTATATACATACTTGTTATAAATAGGAAATACCCAGACACAGTACAAATATTTTAATTCATTACACAAATATTTGCACTGGGTGTGGATCGAACCCACAACCCACGGCTTCACAGGCAGCCTTACTACCAACTAAACCACCAGACCAGCTACACAGTTGTGAATATTATTCACAACTTTCTGTAAATTAGGTCCTTACTACATATTAATTAATATAAATTTAAAGGTTTCTTATGAAAACACTGTAAATCCTAAACCTTGTTCACAATTTACCCAAGTGTTAAACCAGGTTCAAGATGTCAGTGGGTGTGCTGCACTCACCTTACACTTTATGTAACAAATTTGAAGAACTATTTTAATTTTGTTGTATTTATGGATAAAAACCTGCAATGTTATTTGAAACTTACCTGACAAGACAATACATCTCTATAAAGAAGTTGAATCTAATTTTTCTGAAAAATCTGTTATTTACAACAATGTTGGCAAAAATATTGAGACAGAATAGGAATTAGGTGACAAAGGCTAGTTTGTAGAGTTACAAGAAAGTGATATTTCATAGATATTTCTTGGTGAATAATGATACAAAACTAAAAAAAGACTGCAAAATCAAACACATTTGTTAGTATTAATGCAGCAGTTACTCTGCATTAAATTTGTTTTTACATTTTTGTTCAAAAATAAACATAGCATATATGTGCTAAACTCTAAAAAACATAAATTCAAATAGTTCAAAGTTTGTTAATTATGGACATAATACATAAATAATAATATCATTTTACCCTTACATATTGTAATAGACTTAAAGATCATTTGCATATTCAATAATTTTAAATATAAATTAATTGGTACACTCACCTCATTTCACAGTTTAATAAGAAGGTTTTTAGTATATTGATACAAGTGGATATGTTACTGACACTGGCATCCGCCACAACACCGTTACATCATATATGGAAATGGACAGATGTGAACTGAGGTTTGTGATTAATACTTTGATATAAAATATATTTGTGAGGTTGCACCGATAGTGAAATGTGATTAAAAAGCCAAAATGGATTTACTTCGTTTAATTTAATTCTACTTCTGAGGTGTTTTCATAATAAAATGTTACAGTAGTACTAAAACCACACACAATCATTGTCAGGGTGTGCTACACCCTAGCGGACCTTGTTACACATTCTTACCTTACATTCAGAGGCTTATATTTCATTAACCTGACTTGTACAACCTCGGGTTACCACAGAAATATTTTGATAATGTGATTACTGCTCACCATTAGATCCATATCATGCTCTTTCTAAACTGAAAAAATAAAATATTGTTGACGGATGTGCATGTAAATTCTGCTAAAAAAGACCATGGTATAATGAAAACGATTTATTGCAAGTTCTACAAGATGCCATGTCTACAAAACAAAAAAATGTAGTGTGGATTGTTATTTCCAGTATATTCCTTCATTGTTAATAGTGGAGGAAGTTCTGTGTTCAGCTTTGAAAATAATATGTTTCTTATTGAAATGAATCTAGAAAGTGAAGTCCAACATTGGGACATGTTAATACAAAACCCATACAAAAAAGAATAAAATTGGCAGTCATAGGGACTGCTGACAGAAGTTAAAACTAATAACCCAGAATTTGATAGCTCACTTTGGAAACTAAGTGGGTGAACCAGAGGGCGTCTAAATCGTCAGAGTTTACCTGAAGATTTTTTTCATTTACAAATGCAGCGCTCGACCTCAATTCACAAGCCCACAAAATCTGCATGTGGTATGCCAAAGCAGTTTTCACTTCAGAAAATACCAAACAAAACTTAAATAAAGATAACTTGGTGTTCAGGTGGTGCCATGGCTGGATGGTTCTTCAGTGAAGCTGTGCCCGAGTTGTGCTAAAACATTTAACTTGACTCGGAGGAAACATCACTGCCGTCTCTGCGGCTCTATACTCTGCCATGAATGTTCCATGTTCCTTGACATAAACATAGCAAGTAAGATGCTGGTACACATAGTCATAGAATAGATAATAAGAGTTGGGTATACAATTATCACTACTCCCCTGCTCTCCAGTAGTTCTCTGGAGATAGTGAGATGAGTGGCAGAGGGCTCATGCCTGTTTTGTTTCATGATTGTGTATTTTTATTTATTCTTTATAATTATTATAAGCCTAGACTTGACCACCATCACCACTGATGTTGTCTATGATGAAATAAGATGAAGGTCACGTAGAAACAAAATTTTTCAGTAAAAAAATTTCAGAAACAATTTAGTTATAAAATGTTATTAAAATAGTAATTGTAATTAAAATGTAATTTTATCAATATGGGTATCAATGAAAGGGCTTGACACTTGACTAGTAGAATACTAAACACTATAACAAATATCAATCCCAAGATGGCCGCCACCACAAAATTACGAATTACATTTTTTTTTATTACTCCCTCAATATGGGTATCAAACAAAAGGGCTGGACTAGTAGAGTACTGCAAAAATTTAAAATCTAAGGGTAAATCAAAATTTTTAGTTTTGTTCTTGTTACTATTACACCCTTTATTATACGTAACATTTAATTGCTACATGTGATGATTTTCCAGAAGCGCTAGTTGACCCTTCAGCTCCGCAAGGCGCACCGTCGGATCAAGCGAACTCAGAAAGAGAAGGTCTTCGTCTCTGCGAGCACTGCTACAATCTAATCAAACTCCGAAAGCAGATCCAAGACAGCCGGAACGCCAAGACAGTGATGGTGACCGCTTATGAGCAGATGCGCGCTTTAATGGAGGAATCCAAGCCTGCTGTTGCTATGTATGAAAGGGTTGGTACTTTTAATATTCTTGTGAAAACTTCTTATCTTTTGACGCGGCACGTACAGATTTTTGGTGGGCTGTGAGTTGAATTCTTGCGTCACGCTCGGGAATTATAGAGATCTTCGGTGAACTCGGGACCATGTCTATTGGTCTGCGTCTGCATTTCTAGATGGCCATGCTCATGGCCACCCCTCTGGTTTCACCCGCGTAGTTTCCAAAGTAAGTTATCAAATTCTGAGTTAAATAAGCTTCTAACTTCTGTCGGCAGTTCCTATGACCAGTGGCGTAGCGTGGGTGGGCCGACCGAAAATCGCCGCCCCCTATTTTAATTATAAATACATAATTTAAAGTTCAAGTATTATATTCAATACCTAATATAGCTACATCGTCCATCTTATTGCAACTCAAGATAATAATACGGTTATATTTTTTTTAATAATTTGGTTTAAAAATGTGTTATACTTTTTAGGGTTCCGTAAAACGTAAAAACGGAACCCTTATAGATTCGTCATGTGTGTCTGTCCGTCCGTCCGTATATCACAAACACTTTTTGTCGAAACTATGATAACTGCACTGTTGAAACTTGGTAAGTAGATGTATTCTATGAACCCCATTAACATTTTTATAAAAAAAAATAAAAAAACAATTAATTTTGGGGATGCCCCATACTTAGAACTGAAACAAAAAAGTTGTTGAAGTGAAAACTGCTTTTGGCACGCCTACATAGATTTTTCGCGGTCTGTGAATTGAATTTTAGCGTCACGCTCGGGTATGATAAGAAATTTTGAAAAGAGACCGGATGTGATTTTGGATTTTTCCTTCTTCTAGACAGGTTGCAAACCAGTGCTATAGATCCCCATGTCACCGATCTCTACAAAACTCTGTAACTCCAAGAGAGTGCTTGGGACTTCATCTTTAGACTCTGGATATCACGTAACACAAAAGTGCTTGTCAAGACTATTTAAACGAGTCCTTATCCTTCTCTATCCTTAATCCGACTATTTTATCTTTAGTATAGGATTAGTTCCTATGGCCACCTTCCCACGCCATCTCGAGACCCTGGCTGTCATGTAACACAAGAGTGCGTGCAAGGCTATTCAAACGAGTCTAAATTCGGTGGATTTATCTTGTTTAGTTTAGGAGTTCCTATAGCCACCTCCTGACTTCATCTTGAAATCAGCGTCATAGTACCATATTATTGCATTGTTACCGAAGTTACGTAAGTAAACCAAAGAACAATGGCAAAATAATAGTTGACATCGTTGATAGCGTCTAGAAATACCATCTATACAAAAGTAATTTGTTGTTTTTGCTGAGATTTTTCACATAAATATAAATGGTAATAGAAGCCACAAAAAATATTACAATTTATTGGGTTTTAAATGATTAAAATAACTTCCTACTCAGTTCAAGTGAGACCACTAACTATAATCATACTATTTTGGAAGTAATTTTAAAACAATAATGACGCCAAAACATTTTTATTTAGAGTTGGTTACTATTATTAGATAAAATATCAGTATTTATAAAAAACAAACGATAGATAATGGAAATAAGGTTCACTTAAACTTCTTCCTGCTGTATTACGATTACAATATTAATGCCTACCCTAATAACTATTGGTATTATTTTTATTTTATGTTATGGTAACATCGGAAATACCTTTGTCGCTGTCAAGTGTCAAGTTCGTTGCTCCTGCGATTTTCGTGTCGGTAGATTTCGTATTTGAATATCTCATTACAATTATTGGACTTGGATTGTTTACCTGACTGATATTCCCATCGTTTTATGTGACTTGTGCGTGCCTAAAGGCACCTACATATTAATCTGGCAATCTTATTTGCTGTTAGATTAGTTATATTAGTTATGTGGCAAAACAAGACTTCAGAAAAAGTAGTTTTCTTGTTGTGAGAACATGACGTCTCGACATACAATGTCAAACCAATGTCAAACCTACATAACCTAAAAAAAGTTTAAACCTAAATATCTTTTTTTCACGGCCTTCTCAAGACAAAAATCTTTCCATATATTACTCAGGGGCTGACGCTCAACATTTTAAGATATTTTTGATGCAAGATTTGTCCCATACTGACATACTAACAAGGCAAGTTAAATAAAAGCTTATAAAATACACAATGAGAGATACTAGTACCATGGTAACCTAAGAAAATTAAGTAATTAAATCCGAGAAACTCTATTTACTTAACTACCTCACTTTTTAATTATTTATCTGCAGTACCGGATTAAGCCAGCGCGGGGCCTGTAGCAATTTCTGTCAAGGTACCTTGGTTTGCTTGCTCGAGCTATTTTTATTTTCTTTGTCCGGGCACAGATGACCGGCCCACTACGCTAGTTCGGAGCGCGGGCCCCCAGTTCGCGCGGGGCCCGTAGCATTTGCTACACTTGCTATATGGCTAATCCGGCACTGTTTATCTGTTCGATAAGAAATGTTATATCTAAGTTTTTTTTCAATCATATGTTGCATGATGATTATTTTCGTTATGCTCCTTATCTGCCGCCCCCTTTCGTGTGCCGCCCGGGGTCATGGGCTCCCCCTGCCACGCTACGCCACTGCCTATGATCGCCAAATTTTTTACCCGCAAGAGAATTCGAGGTATTAAAATTAACGTGCTTGTTACACATATTTAATTAGATAACGGGACACTTCACGTATATACGGTCGGTCAATCCGACTCGAGTTTCGGCCGCGTCCGGCGGGCTTTTTCAAGGAGAGTGCACGCGCGCTATGGCTGCCCGTTTAGCACTGTTGACCGACCGTATATAAGTGAGTGTCCCTTTATCTAATTAAATACGTGTAACAACCACGTTAATTTTAATACCTCGAATTCTCTTGCGGGTTAAAAAATTTGGCAGTCATAGGAACTGCCGATAGAAGGGAAAGCTATTCGAGGTTTTATAAGAATATTTTATAAGAATCCGAGGTTTTAACTCATTGAAAATATTACACAGGACATTATCGCGATCTTAATTATTTTTAACTTGCAGTGGCCCGCGGGTTTACCCGCGTATTGCCCGTTTCCGTAGCCTATGTGATCTTCCAGACTAAATTCTAACTGTGTTCCAAATTTCAGCCAGAGCCGTTCATACGTTATGACGTGATTGAGCAACAATCTGAACGATTGAAATTTGGAACAAACTATAGTTTGGAAGAACACATAGGCCACTTTTATCTCGCCGAAGAGACAGGAACTCGCGGAAGAAGCGGGTGAAACCACGGGACACTGCTATTTAAAAATAATTTAGAAAATTTAGATCACAAAAATGTGTGAATAAGATACATATTTTGGAGACTGTTTTTTAGTGATAACTTAATATGTATTCTGCAGATGTGTCAAAGCCTGTTCGATGGAGACACGACATACCAGCTGGCTGACGTAAACCTCATGCGCGGGCGCATAGGGGTCATCGCGGAAGGGATAGACTTCACAGCAAAGTGATCTCCACGCTACCTGCGGAACAGGGCACGAGGCAGGCCAAGCTGCAGGCTAACATTAGGCAAGCGGCCGCGCAGTATATCAAGGTGGGTGTACTAGGTATCCTCGACCAACGCGCTAGCGTTGAGATCAATGTGCTTCAATTAAACACAGGGAAAGGTATCGGAGGCCAAAGTAAAAAATACGCATTATTTCTAATGGACAAATCGTTTACGCGATTTAGAGATGGCTGACGCCATCTCGTGGTCGTTGACGGAACTAAAAATCGACAACTGCTTAACAGTGGACAAAACCCACTACAGGGAACAGGCAACATCAATTCCAAATATGGAAATTGTTTTTCAGTATGTTGTGTTCAGTGTCGCCAGTAAGTAATATTGACGGGACGGGTCAAGTACACTGCTGACGATAGTGCTAAGAGAATCCTTTACTACGATTACTAGGTACGTCGCTGATAAAGGGCTAAAATAGGTACCGTTTTTGTGTAGTGGTGGGACTCTCAATAGAGTCCGCCTGGAGATGTATCACACCTTTGGCAGTTATTCTACCGCCAAATGTACCGTATGTGCAAATATTACTATGTTCCGATTTGAAGGACAATGTTTACAGAGAAATTACAGGGCTTTGACATAATATCTTAGATCTCTGAGTGACGAGCGCAGTGCAGTGCTAGGTAATGATTTGGACTCTTCATGTTCCAGTAGCCGCGTGTCACTGTGCTGTTATGCGGCAGGCATGTTGCTTACCATCAGGCACATGTCCTGCTCGTCTCGTCACTCTATAGCTCTATACTATACCCCGCCGGGTACTGGGGGTATTACTTCGCGATCAAAAAGACTGGCCCGCTGTTTCCAAAGCGTCTAAGACGTAAAGCTCACTGCTACCTAAGTCGAGGCGCGGTCGCGGCGGTGTCAAGATGCAGTCGAGACGCGGGTGATTAATATCTGTCGATCTGTCGTTGTCAGATGACGTATTTGCACTTGTACAAGTGACACAGCACTCTGCCGCTTCCGCCTTGACTGCGCCTCGTTGGCGTCGCGTCTAGTGTACCTATTGTACTGCCATTTCTTCATCACTGCAACTCCTGAAGGAAACGTAGGAGCGCGCGTGTCGAATTCAGCTCCTGTGTGTTGTAGGTACTTACGCCTTAGCATGATTTTGACTACATAGTGCTTCGTCCGTAGTATATAATAATAACATATACGATTACGATACTTTTACTTGATTACTCAGGGATTACGAACATAACCCACGGTGAAATAATTTTATTAATTTTTGAAATCGGACCAGTAGTTACCGAGATTAGCGCGTTCAAACAAAAAAATTGCCATTTATAAGGACTGCCGATAGAAGTGAAAACTCATAACTCAAAATTTGGTAGCTCACTTTGAAAACTACGCGGGTGAAACCTAAATAAGTAAATAAGTCTTCGCATACCCATCTAGTAGACTAGATGGCTATGCTTCTAACCATGGCCATCTAGAAATGCGTTAGCATTCCGTGTTCACCTGAAGTTTTCTTTCATTAGTTTTCACTTCAAAAACCTCTGCAGCTGTATAATATTAGTATGTTAGATGTATCGTTTTCGTAGGATGAGTTGTTGTCGCTCCGCAAGCTGCCGACGGAGGCTCAGATCGAGGAGGTGCGGCGCGCGCGCTACCAACGCGCCGAGCGTCAGATCCAGGCGGAGCGCGAGCGCGTGGAGCGCGAGCGAGCGCGCGCGCAGCCGCAGCCCGGGCCCATGTCACCAGGTAACGGAGCGAGAGAGCGGCTGTGTTGTAACAGCAGCGGAGAGCGAGAGAGTGGCTGTGTTGTAACAGCCGCGGACAGCGAGAGAGTGGCTGTGTTGTAACAGCCGCGGACAGCGAGAGTGGCTGTGTACAGGGCCTGATTAACCCTTAGGCCAATTAAACCGCAGCCTAGGGCGCGACGACCGGAGGGCACATGTTTTTTTTATTTATTTTTAAGTTTTATAGGTTTACACTTGACCACCATCTCGCCTGATGTTAAGCGACGATGCGGTCTACGATGGAGCGTGTTTACCTCGAAGAAACCGATTCACTCTCGATTCTATCAAAATCGTGTCTTGGGGTGCAATATCAATCTGATATCATTGCAACAATTATTTTATTAACGCGCGTCGTCGTGTCGCGTCTTCACAATTAATCTAAGGCGACAGCGGACAGCGAGGAATGGCTGTGTTATGACAGCCAGCGGAGCCAGTGAGAGAGTGGCTGTGTTGGAACAGCAGCGGAGACAGTGAGAGAGTGGCTGTGTTGTAACAGCAGCGGAGACAGTGAGAGAGTGGCTGTGTTGTAACAGCAGCGGAGACAGTGAGAGAGTGGCTGTGTTGTAACAGCAGCGGAGACAGTGAGAGAGTGGCTGTGTTGTAACAGCAGCGGAGACAGTGAGAGAGTGGCTGTGTTGCAACAGCAACAGTTGAGCGTTGATAGTGAGAGAGTGGCTGTGTTGTAACAGCAGCGGAGACAGTGAGAGAGTGGCTGTGTTGTAACAGCAGCGGAGACAGTGAGAGAGTGGCTGTGTTGTAACAGCAGCGGAGACAGTGAGAGAGTGGCTGTGTTGTAACAGCAGCGGAGACAGTGAGAGAGTGGCTGTGTTGTAACAGCAGCGGAGACAGTGAGAGAGTGGCTGTGTTGTAACAGCAGCGGAGACAGTGAGAGAGTGGCTGTGCTGTAACAGCAGCGAAGACAGTGAGAGAGTGGCTGTGTTGTAACAGCAGCGGAGATAGTGAGAGAGTGGCTGTGCTGTAACAGCAGCGGAGACAGTGAGAGAGTGGCTGTGTTGTAACAGCAGCGGAGACAGTGAGAGAGTGGCTGTGTTGTAACAGCAGCGGAGACAGTGAGAGAGTGGCTGTGTTGTAACAGCAGCGGAGACAGTGAGAGAGTGGCTGTGTTATAACAACAGCGGAGACAGTGAGAGAGTGGCTGTGTTGTAACAGCAGCAGAGACAGTGAGAGAGTGGCTGTGTTGTAACGGACAGCGAGAGAGTGGCTGTGTTGTAACGGACAGCGAGAGAGTGGCTCTGTTGTAACAGTACTGGAGACAGCGAGAGAGTTTGTAACAAGTAGGTGATGGAGACAGCGAGAGTGTGTGTTTCGCTTTGTCGCTGTTTTCGTCGGTAGTTACAACATCGTATTCCGCTACCTAACACAAAAGTCAAACCTGTGTTCGAGTCTTTGAAACGTCAACCACGAAACGATGTCGTTTTTTTGAACTACGAGCAATCTGACATGTATACGTAGACGTTCCGCTTAATATCTCTTCTATATATATCTCTATATATAAAAATGTTATGTTGGTTTGTGTACGCTTCAAAAACACAAAAAGTTCTGCACCGATCGATCTGAAATTTTACAATTATATGTAATCCGCAACAAGGATTGTTTTTATCTAAATTTTTGCATCACAATGTGCCACAGCGAAGCGTGGCAGGGTACAGCTAGTAAAAACTAAAAACTTAATGTTGGTTTGTGTACGCTTCAAAAATTCAAAAAGTTCTGCACCGATCGAACTGAAATTTTAGAATGATATATAATCCGCATCAAGGATTGTTTTTATGTAATTTTTGCATCACAATGTGCCACAGCGAAGCGTGGCAGGGTACAGCTAGTATTATATCTTTCTGACCCGCATAAAACAGATGCTTGTATGCGGGTGCAAAAAGACAATATTATGTTCAAGTAACCTGTTCACAGTTTACGAGAGCCACGCCCACAACGATGACGACGAGGACAACCCGCTGCTGGAGCAGATGAACATCATCCGAGGGTACATCAAAACGGCGCGACAGGAGCTCAAGTTTGAGGAGGTAACACATTTCAAGTAATAATTATGAGATGATTTTGGTATGAAAATTAACACGGTAGTTACATATTTAATGAAGTAAACGGATAAGTCATGTATGTTATGGTCGGTCCAATCCGACTCAAGTTTCGGCCGCGTCCGGCGGTCTATTTCTAGGAACGGGCATATTCAAATACAAGAACCTTTAATGCTGTTTACAGGTAAGATAAGATATCGATACCTTAATTTGCAAAACGAATAACTCCATAGTAGCAAATTTCACAGGGCCACTAAAATCTTAATATAAAAAAAATTGGAAACATCCCTTTGGAAATTGTGTTTCTTATTAACTAATAAACACTTAAAATAATGAAAATACCAGTTACGCAATAGATTTTAGTGGTGATTTGGTGTGACCCCTGTGAAATTTGCTACTATGGAGTTATTCGTTTTGCAAATTAAGGTATTGATATTACAAAATATTTTATAAGATGACCCATAATACAAACTGCTGCTTCTACGAGAGGCATGTGATATGTCTGGTAAAACAGTTTCTATTGGTCTGAATTTATACAATGATAATAAGGATCGCACAGCTAATCGGGCGGGCATCATGCGGCTGCCCGATTGGCACTACGCGGTCGAAACTCGGATTTGACCGATCATAACACACGCGAGTTACCCATTTACTTAATTAGATAATTTCTAATTAGTCCAACAGCATTAATACCAGGGATGTTACGGAGGTCCGACTCCCGATAAGTCGGAACTTCCGATTCTTATTACACCTTCGGTTCCGAAACTTTTAAATCGGATATTTTAATCAGAGGTAAGGCGTATTTATAAGCATTAGTGATTATGGTCAAAAGTAAATGAAAATACAACTTAATTTGATTTAATTTGTTTCAAAGTTTTTGTTCATTCAATATTTATTTGTTCTTTTGTTCATTTATACACATATTATGCTACTTTGGGATTCGATTCAGCTACTTAATTTAATTTCTTGTTTATTTGAAAACATGCCAATTTCTTAAAATTATAATAAAATAATGTTTTATTTGTCCCGATAAAAATAATATCTCTCTTGCCACCACTTCTGACCATGCCTGCGCCTCCGCCTTCGGTTCAATAAATTATCTTCGTTACATCCCTGATTAATACACGTATTTTTGAAGTGAAAACTTATTTTGGCGCATCATATAACATTAATTCATTGGGCGCCTTCACATTATCGTAGCGGACGGCAGCGCGGCAGTCGCGGGCATCGAGCCAGTGTTGCAAACGCTGTACGCTGTACAACGGCTTTATTTGTAATTACATTCTCTTTGTTTGTAATGAGAAGGCGTCCGCTGCTGTCGCGTGTTAGCCGCACTACTTGCGACCTAATATGAAGCCGCTCTTAGTCTTGTGGTGGTTCAAATGATTTCGATTCGATGGATTCGAACTTACGACCTCACTGTTGTAAATCGCACGTTCTAGCGACTAGGCCGCCACGGCTTTTATATAATCCTACTAATATAACAAATGCGAAATTTTGGATGTTTGCTGCTCAATCTTGTCAGAATGTCTGAACGAATCAGGCTGAAATTTGCAACATAGATAGAATATACTCTGGAATAATTAATAAGTTACTTTTTCTACTGGGAAAATAACGGGCAAACCGCGGAGCGCTCGTAGTGTTAGTTAATGTGGGGTTATTTATCTAATGTTAATTTAATATAATTTGTATTGTTCGCAGGTTGCAATACTAGAGGCAAATCTAAAAGAATTGAAAAAAGAATACAATCTACAAAAGCTCTCGAAGAACTAGTCACACCAAAACTTAAAAATATAAACTATTCCATGTATATAATTTAGTTACTCTCTATGTATCTATAGCACACTGTAAATTGCTTTATTTATTCATCTTGTAAAAGATAATTTGTTAAGTTTATTTTGTACCTAATTTTATGGTAAAATAAGAATAAAGAATTTAAAATTACAAATGTTTTTTTAGTAAAAAAAAACTAACAATACAATAAGGGAAACATGATTTGGATATTTTAGCAACATACTATCACAACTGTATAAAAACTTTCTTCACATAATTATTACCTACCTACTTATCTTGCATGGTCATAAAATTGTTCAAGAATTAATCCCTAAATCCACTAAGATCCATTACAAAAATCCATTGATGGATCTTTTTACACTTTTATGTCCACTTTAATCCTCGATCCTAGAATATTCCCAAAATGGATTTTTTAGAACCAACGTGTGTATTAAAATCTATTATAAAGCCACATCTACAGTAGCCAGAATTGAAGGCTGAATCATTCAAACAAGAAGTATGTACCTATTGCAATTGTCGACTATCAATCAATTGTCATAGGTCAAATTGCAACGCTATTTGACCTATGACAATTGTCTTGTGACAAGCGTCTCAAGCAATAATTATTTATTTTCATTTTCCGTCATGGAAACATCCGATTTTCAATATATTAAAAATAAAAAAGGGATATTATATGATGGATTTAAATATCATACGAAGACGACATACAAGCAGGGTGCAGTACTATGGAGTTGTCGTTTTTGGAAATCCAAACATTGTTCAGGAACTATAACAATCTATGAGGTATTTTTTTGTCATTTTTTCATGTTAAGTATATTATTATACATTATTGAATTTGATTATCTCAAAAGTATAACGCAACATCTAGCTCATTATAATTTTCTAACGTTTTTTTTAGGATAAAATAATAAAGCATCATCAGCATTCAGACGTTTGCAATCCCGACCATGCACATAATGAAATATTGTTGGCGATGGATAAATGCAGAGAAAATGTGATATCTTCTGAAAATCAGCCTATTCCGTCTATTTATAAAAAGTTCGCATATTCCGTAAAAGCAAAGTTTAAATTTAGTTACCAGACTACCGCCATACGAATCTGTAAAGAGCGGTTTGTATAAACAACGTAATTCAAAACTAGGCGTTAATAAAACGTCATTTGACCGTGCCTGCGAGGTTGAAATACCCAACTCATTTTCGGATTTCCTATTAGCTGACTATAACTCTGGTGATACACAAATCATCGTTTTATGCTTAAAAGAAACTCGGGAGGTGATTCCAACAATCAAACATGTATTTGCTGATGGCACATTCAAAAGTACGCCCACACCTTTCCTTCAGATATATAGTGTTCACGGGGATTTGGGGAGTACCCTTACCACTAATAGAGTCGTACCTGTAATTTATGCTCTCATGACGGACCGGAAATACGAGTCGTATAATGCTTTGTTCCAAATTATAAAATCACAGGTTCCAGATTTTCAACATTTACTTTGGACTTTGAATTACCGGCTATTAAAGCCGTTATTGAGAATTTTCCAGACGCGAATATTAATGGTTGCTTATACCATTTTCAAAATAGTATCCGAAAAAAGAGTAAGGCTTTTGGTCTCTTGAAAACTAAATTAAATCGAAGGGTAGTTGATTTGTGTGCAGCGTTGCCGCATTTACCATCCACAATGCTTGAAGAAGGATGGTCTTATGTAAATGAAATAATGGTGAGCGATGTAACATATACAAAGTTAAGAAACTACATGGAACGGTACTGGTTTAAAAATAAATATATCAAGGACATTTGGACCGTATTTGGAGAACGCCACCGCACAAATAACTGCGTGGAATCTTGGCATTCCAGCCTCAATAAAGCAGTTGGTAGAAAAAAACCGAATTTAATTTATTTATTAAACAAGTTAAAAGACGAAGCAAACTATAGTTCAATACGGACAATAAATGAAGGCTGCAACAAAAGAACAAAAGCTCAAATAAAATACGATGCTTTTATTCAAGATTGTGGGATGGAACTTATAAATGGAGAGATATCGGTGGCGCACTATCTGGAAAAAATTATATAAAAAAAATGAGAAGAGAGGTTATAAATAGTTCAAATTTGTTTAAACTTAATTATTTATACTATTTGTTCTGGCTACTGTAGATGTGGCTTTATAATAGATTTTAATACACACGTTGGTTCTAAAAAAATCCATTTTGGGTATATTCTAGGATCGAGGATTAAAGTGGACATAAAAGTGTAAAAAGATCCATCAATGGATTTTTGTAATGGATCTTAGTGGATTTAGGGGAATTAATTACGTACAAGTTGGTAATTCTTCCTCATGATAAATATCACTGTATGTTTTTTTTAGATTTTTTTTGTTGGGCTCTATCATAATTTTTGTGGACCATAAGCAATTTTAAGATAAGTTGGTCTACAATAAATTATCACATAAGACCTAGCCTATACTTCAGTTAAACTTTTCCAACTTATTCAGCTGTTTTAACATCTGTGGTCTCGTACAAAGAGCCTTTCTGATCGCCTCATCCAGCATTTTCTTCTGGTAATACGGCGGGATGGGCGTATTCTCCAAGTGGAACGTGTAGATCTTCCCGGTCGTATCACCCACGAACACGTTGTCGCCTGACTCGGAGAACCTCACGTATGTCAACGTTACGTTACTGGGAAATGTGTATTCAGCGCACGGTATGTGATTCTTCCGCCGCAAGTCCCACACGGAGAGGTTGTTCCCGCTTACGGAAATCAGGACGGTCGCATTTATAGGACACCAAGCGACACCGTAGACCGCCGCAGGGCAGACAAGCGTCATGATCACTTCTTCCATCCCTTCTACCCACAGCCGCACGGCACTGTCGGCCCCGCAAGATACTAGCAACGTCCGCATGAATGGAGAAAACTGCATGTCGTAAACCGGCCCGGCGTGGGCTCGGAACACGTCGATGTGCTGGTTCAGGTAGTGAGTGGAGCACCGGTGGATGCAACCTTCGTCCGTGCCAACAAAGTACACGTGGTCAATCTTCGGGTGCCACTTGGCGCACATCGCCGCTGGGTACCGAGTGATCGGCACGTCTACTTTGAGACACGTTTTGGCCGTTTCAAACCCTTCATCTTGCCTTCGACCGTCGATATCCTCATCATAGGCGTGCAGATGAAATCGTGAGTTTTGGTGCTCACGAAACGATTGATGCGGCCGTCCTGACAGGTGGTCATCACGTATTCGTTATCGTTGTCAATTTCGCGCCAGTTCGTCACCCAGATGGGGTCGAAGCACGGGTTGGTCTCGCGTTTGCTGATCGCTATCGTTTTGATAGGGTAGCTGGTCACGTCGAGGATGATCACGTCGCCGTTGAAGAATCCGCAAGCGAGCCAGTTCGGATTCTTTTCGGAAAACTGACGGATGTGACGGGCTCGTCGAAATGGTAGAGTCGCTCGGGCACGCACGGGTTCTTGGTGCACCAGATGCACACGATCCCGGTAAAGCTGCTGGCGTAGCTGAATTTCCCGTGACCGACCGCCAATATGTTCTCATTCTTCGGATTGAACGAGATGCTCGATATCGGTCTATTCGCTGTGTCTTCGCATTCCAACGTCCAGAGAGGTCTCATGAAGTAAACGTATGTCAAATCTAACGCTAAAGGATCGAACTTTAAAAGACCACGGAATATCTTTTGTGCTTCTCCGTATTGGCGAGCCGCGAGTACTCTTTCCGTCAGTAACACGGCATCAAAAAATTGAGGTGTCTGCGATATTTCTTCGAACGTTTTGTTATTTTTACTGATTTTTTTCTTCTTTTTGCGTAGCAAGTGGGCCGCGGCGGTCTGGTACAAGACCATCTCGTCTTCCACTTCCTCCTCCTGTTCGATGGCCAGCAGAGCATAAGTATCGTGCATGTCCCACATCGAAGCGAAAAGAAATAGCATTTTTCTTTTCCGGTCTCACCGCGAGCGTGTGTCTAGTTTGCGTGACTTTATATTGAGTCTGAGTTTCTTCAACGACCATTTTGCGGTTTCTACCTTTGCCGACGGTGATGTACTGGTAATATTCATTTTCTTCTTCTACAAAGTTCCCGTCCGCCGAGCCTTTCTCGTAGGAGTAGCTCGGTAAGTCGAATAGAAAATGGTCTCCGTTTCTTTGAGGATTATAAATATTTTCGGTGGATACGACATCGGGGGATATATTTTTGGCATATAAAAAGCGGACGGAGCGACTTCTAAATCGCGTTCGTCGGGAGCGTAACCCTCTTCAGTGTTGATTGTGTGATCGATTTGAATGTCGTCAAGGTTTATAGTAGTGGCATATACTTTCATAGCGGTGTCTGTACATGACTTGGATGAGATTTTGGCAGTCGACATTTTGAAAGCGATCTCGCTCTTACGTAGTTTGGTCTCGTAGGCGGCGTGAGTGAATAGTTCTTCCATAGTGACATAGTCTCGAGAGGTGATGTTGTTGGGCGTCACATCTACTCCGGCGATGATCACCTGGCAGTTCTGCCGTTTACTCATAAAGTTAAAAGCTGGTCTGCGATTGGTGTCTTCGATAAAACTTATTCGCGAAGGCTCGGTTGCCGACACGGCTGAAGAACTCATTTCGGTGGAAGACGGGGATTCTACTTTTATTTCCTCCATTTGTATTACATCCATGTTGATTTATTTTTAGAAACTTATTAAAAATATTAGGCACAATGTTATAAAAATAACGGACTCATCAACAAGTCGCTTATTCATAGTTGACACAAAGTTTTATTATGTTTTTGCGTCATTTTAGACTTGACATATTTTTATATCACTCGTTTAGATTAAGGTTTATTGACGAAAATCGGAAATTATAAAAACATTGTCAATTAAAAAATCTCATCCTTTTTGGAAGTCGGTTAAAAAAAATATAGTGTAAAGGTACAAGTTCGCGCTAAGACCGCGACCGGAGGGGCCGGAGACCGCGGCAGGCACTTGACTCTATAGAATTGTATAATACAATATAGAGTACATACAATTTGTATGGGCGCAAGTTCGCGCCGAGACCGCGACACATGTCTCGCGACACGTGTCTCCTGTCGCGGTCTCGGTCTCTCGGTCTCCATAGTGTCAAGTGCCTGTCGCGGTCTCCGGTCACGGTCTCGCGTCGCGTGAGAACCGCTACCTTAACCTATTACAATAGTATTTTTAGCCGCGTCAGTTTAGATACTACGTCGCAAGTAGCGTTATAATAAAATACCTACGCCTTGAAAATCTTCAAATCCAAAAGAAATCTTATTGTATTAGTAACTTGTTTGTTGTCTTAGTACCTATAGTGGCAAGTTTATCGGGTTTTATATCGGATACAATTCGGAGAAATTGCTCCTGATGTATGTACCTATACGATCTAATATCTACATCTCAACTGTGGATTGGATTACTTTGCATCAGGTATTCCACGAATATAATTTGGGCATCTTCAAGTCTAAGAATGAATCGGTTTTTTCCAACGCATCATCGCTTAGGGGGCGTCCATTAATTACCTAAAACGTTATTTTAGAGATTTTTTATGACTAATTTGTAACATTAGATTGAGATTCGTCTCTATCCTTCCCTCTCCCTTCTCAACACTCCACGTAATAAGGCCTATTTACAATGGAAATATACCTTTCAGAGATAGTTGTCCATTCCACCAAAAGTTTTTTTACAATAAAGAGTGACTGGAGGAGCAGGACATTCACCTGATGGTTAGCAACACGCCTGCCTAACAGCACAGTGAAACACAGCTATAGGCGGCGCCAATGTTTCATTTCTTTAGCGAACAAATTCTGTAATAGTAACGTAAACTTAAGCATTACCTACATAATTATTAGTCCATATTCAACCTCCCATTAAATGTGGACTAATAATTCTGAAATGGACAGGTCTCTTTCAGTATAAAACTGAATTGCCGTTAATCTTAGCTGTAGGTGGCTCTAGCATAGACTGCGTAGATAAATAATTTAACACACTCGAGCAGAACAAAGCAGACAGGTAAGTAATGAGGGTTCTGCAGAGCATATCGCACGTCGACCGCGGTTTGCGGACCGTGGTTCCGCTTGCGAGCTACTGATTACTGCGTTCTACCGCGTATAGAGTGGAATTTATGAGAGCTCATTATGTGTAGCGCGTCTTACATTACGTAGTTTATATTTGTCAGTAGTTTACTATCAACCAATAAATAAAAATGTAACCTTTTTGGAGGTGAACACGCGTTATTATTAGATAAATATAGAGGGTACGATAATACGATAGTGACTCGTTGAAGTAAAAGAAATGCAGTTAAGGGACTGTCGATATAAGTGAAAACTTATACCCCTATTTCGCATGTCGGTGTCGATTGACCAAACAACGATGATTTAACCAAACGCCGCTCCGACGCTACACCGCATCTGTTCGACTTTACCATGACGAGAACCTATAAGATTTCCCCTACCAAAAAGTTTACAACGCAGCTGAAGAAATGTTCACTTCAAAGATTTTAATATTACGAGTAGGTAGGTCCTATGTAAATAATAAATAAAATAAAAAATATTTTGTATTGTCCCCAACTCTAACGAAAACAAATAGGTTTTATACCACATGGCATGTTCATTACAATACAAGGTAACCTACCTATTGTAATGAACATGTCACCGTAAAACTGTCAACACCGTCAGATTATAGTCTCACGGTAGGTTATGTGAGTTTGTAATCTGACAACGTTAGAATATAATCTCACGGTAGGTTATGTTAGTTTGTAATCTGACAACGTTAGATTATAATCTCACGGTAGGTTATGTGAGTTTGTAATCTGACCACGTTAGATTATAATCTCACGGTAGGTTATGTTAGTTTGTAATCTGACAACATTAGATTATAATCTCACGGTAGGTTATGTGATTTTGTAATCTGACAACGTTAGATTATAATCTCACGGTAGGTTATGTTAGTTTGTAATCTGACAACGTTAGATTATAATCACACGGTAGGTTATGTTAGTTTGTAATCTGACAACGTTAGATTATAATCTCACGGTAGGTTATGTTAGTTTGTAATCTGACAACGTTAGATTATAATCACACGGTAGGTTATGTTAGTTTGTAATCTGACAACGTTAGATTATAATCTCACGGTAGGTTATGTTAGCTTGTAATCTGACAACGTTAGATTATAATTTGACGGGTTTTACAATTTTACGGTGATAAATACTTCAGAAATATGAAATACCCCCTTATTTTATCTCTGATGTCGTAGTTGTCACTACCTTCTTACCTAAGTAGGTATATAAATTTCGACCCTATTATTTTAGGTTGTTTAATTTTATGTTTTTATCCCAATAAAACCTATCTAACGGATTTTCTAATAATCTGGGTTATCATTTTCTTCTTTTTACGATTTCAGTTTAAACACTAAACATAATTGGTCAAACTTGCCACCACGTTATGTTCCGTTTAGATTTGATTAGTAACATTAACTACAACAGTAATGACCACTTCTATGGGTAGGTATTATAGCTGAAATACAGCTCTGGTTTTCATAATACAAGCTTTATCGTCAACGTCAACATTATTTAACTTTTGGTGGACAAGCGCTGATTTTTTGGCACATTATTATACATGTTGGCACATAGGTGCCAAAATGTATTATAGGTACCTAGGAGGATCGGGAACTTGAATCACTAATAAGTATTTAAAAATTGACATTATTCTGTAAACTGACGTTATTTTGTATGCATACGTTATTAAGTAATAATTCACAACATTATTTTTATTTAATTAGTAACCTATTTGACAAATATAAATATAGGTAGGTACAATTATTGATCTTACACCATGAAATTTTATTTGTAAATACTGATAGTGTCGATTACACTGAACTCACCCTTCTATACTAATGCAAAACCTGATTGAAATTATTTGAACATAGTAAGAACCTTTTTTCAGAAGAAGAAACGATCAGTTTCAAACTTAGCACTACTAGGTGGGGATAGTGAGTTTTTTCAGTACTACATCACCACAACCACTATTTATTTGCTTAGGTATAAGTATTTTACAATTTCATGTAAAAATACATATAAGTATCACATGAACAAAACATTGTTTCATAACTTTAGAGTGCTTGAATGCGTAACTAATGACGTAAATAATGGAGAATCAAAAATAGCTATAGCCGCACAAAACCAAAAACCACAGTTTTACTAATGTATTTTTTTCAATATAAATCAATACGATTAATATAGATATACCTAAACTTAGATTTGGAACATCACAGATCACTAACCCATATTCAATGCATCGTAATTGTCGACCATAAAAAATGTTCAACATATTTTTATGTCTCGTCTGAAAAAGTCGTACCTAGGTATTTAATAGTTATTTGTTTCAAGAGTGCAAAGTTGATTTTTAACCGCGTGCTCAATTTTGATGACCGAGCAAGCGAAGGATTCTAAAATTAACATACATATAAAATTAACATTTGAATTTTGAATCACTCGCTGCGCTCGTGATTCAAAATTCAAATGATTCAAAATCTTTGCACTCGAGTGCAACACGTAAGTAACTTTTCATTTCATCTCAGCGAGGAAATGACTAAATGCAAATTTATAAATGTTTTCGCGCTAAGCAAATTAAAAAAAAGTAAGTACACCAAGGAGGTTCCGAGTCTGAGTTTTTAACATATTAAAAAAAAATGTATGATGCATTCGGCACCAAGGAGGTAGAAATAAATAAGTTGAATTATGTTTTGAATTCAAAACCTCAGTACACACGATGTTCTAAATTCAAATTTACTTTAACCTCCAGAGGGTAAAAACGACTTTTGCGCCCTGATATCGAGGAGCAAAAATACTCTTTCCGATCTGGTGGGATGAAATAGTTATTTGTTATACAAGAGTGCAAAGTAGATTTTTAACCGCCTGCTCAATTTTGATGACCGAGCAAGCGAAGGATTCTAAAATTGAATCACTCGCTGCGCTCGTGATTCAAAATTAGAATCCTGAGCGTAGCAAGGGAATCAAAAGAGCACAAGGTGAAAAATCTTTGCACTCGAGTGCAACACGTAACTTTTCATTCCACCTCAGCGAGGAAATGACTAAATGCAAATTTTTAAATGTTTTCGCGCTAAGCAAATTAAAAAAAAGTAAGTACACCAAGGAGGTTCCGAGTCTGAGTTTTAAACATATTAAAAAAAAATTATGATGCATTCGGCACCAAGGAGGTAGAAATAAATAGGTTGAATTATGTTTTGAATTCAAAACCTCAGTACACACGATGTTCTAAATTCAAATTTACTTTAACCTCTAGAGGGTAAAAACGACTTTTGCGCCCTGATATCGAGGAGCAAAAGTTCTCTTTCCGAGCTGGTGGGATGAAAAATATTTTTCCATTTAATTGTCCAAAGATGAGTAGTTTTTTACTATAAAACACTGGCCCGAGAAACAGTGGGAAACTGCTAGTATCTTTAGTAAAGGTATTTAGTCTCATTGTTTGAACACGCTGTTCGTCGAGATTAAAAAAATACTACTCTACTTTAAAAATATTTTTTGCATATTTGCATTTGAAATAATCCAGTTCATGATGACGGTTTGTCCGACGACGCGACGGTGCCATCTGAGGTCGTCGGATGAATCTACTATTAATACAAAGCGGGACTGGAACGTTCAAGTGGTTACTGGAACCCTGTAAACATCTAAACAAGCGAGTTTATCCACCTCGCGCGCGCGCGGCCAGCCGTGACGGGGCTGTCTCGGGGCCCGGCGGCGCGGAGACGTGCGCGTGCCGCCGGCTCAACCACCTGGCTGCTAGGGCCTATACCACAGCTGCAGTGTCTTGGGGAGACTACTCAATATTACAGCTCCAGCAAACCAGAAAGATCTAAACTGCTTACTAAGGCTGCAGTGGTTTGGGGAGAACTTCACTGGATGCTAAGGTTGCCGTAATCTGGGAACACCGCTGCCGTGCTCTGGAGATAGCTTCACTGGATACTAAGGTTGTCGTGGTCTAGAAAGAACTACATCGGATACCAAGGCTGCAGAATTCTGGAAATACTACGCTAGATACTAAGGCCGCAGTAACCTAGGAAGACCTATATCTACCTACTGGGCACTAAGGCTCTGGAGAGAACTACACTGGATACTATGGCACCAGATTAGTGACGATTATCAGACATACGCTGTACCAGAAAATTAGGGATGGAAAGGGTCTTCAGGACACTACCTACTTACACTTTATCTGGATACCATGACATCACGGTAAACTGGGGAAATCCGGAGTAGAAGACCACTACTTTTGTCTACTGAGTTGGAGAAACTGAAGAGCACTTTGCTACTAGATCTATGTCAGGGGCAAACTACAGACTTCTCGGATAGAACTGCAATGTCACTGGATAAAACGGTGTATTTGAATTTTATGTCTACTCTGTTACTTGGGCAAACCTGGATACAGATTACTATTTGCTGCACTTACTGCCCATCTGATCAGGGTTATTTAAATATCTGACGAAAATAAAGTGAACTACGAGCGGTGTTTTAAACAATTTGGTGTGCTCAACGACCGGAGTGTCATCAGTGTTTCGAAAGAACTGACTTCGGAATTTTAAGTCTTTGAAAGTAGATCTAACTGAATTGTTGGACAGCCACCATGAAGAGAGTGTACAAGAAGTTTAGAGCAAGTAAGTTGCAATTTCGTTTTGTCTTTGTTTGCTTATTTAGTTACATGTTACATTTCATGACTTGGTCTATTTATAGCCATTGTACATTGGTGTATCATTTAGCAGCAAGCAGGTCAATTAATGTAACCGCTGGTGCTCGGGACTTTCTCTCACATGGAGAGTGTCAAAATCAGAGTCCGCCACACATACTAAGTAGAGAGATACTCTGTCCGCCACACCGGTCAAGTGAGGGTGGCGGTTGACGCATGCCAAATATGTACTCGTATTTCTTGGAACTTGGCGTTTTCCTTCATAGTTAAAGACAGAGACAACCTTATACATTGTACATATACAACTGACTCAGCATGCTAGTAGCATTATTGTCCTATTAGTAATATAAGTGCATCTTGTTAGTTTCACACTCATCCCCCTGCTTTCCCCTTCTATTACTGAACAACTCGTAAGTCGGCGCTCTACCACCCATAAATTAAGGAAATTCCCAAAATTTGTGCCAAATGGCCTGAGGACTCAAACCGTTTGGTACTTTCCTCATACTTACTTACATAGCTTTAAAGTGAAATAAGCTGCTGGTCTCATTGCGTCATATCTAGAACTTTTCAAGGCCAATGTGAATAGATATTTTCTAAGGCAGCGTGCGCCATCTTCGACTAAACCGTCTATCAAGCGAGTAGGTCGTCAAACGTGGACCTTTGCGCGATAAAAAACAGGGAGGTTACTTAGTTCTTTAGATTTCAATTCCTCGATTCATATTTGTAAACTACAGCTTAAAATAAACGTCCGCTGCACTGTACGAAAAAAAACCCGTATCTAAATCTACGAGTACGTAAAATTTCATCTATAAAACATGTGATAAGTAAACGAGTTCTTAAACCCAGTATCATACCATCATACCAAGAAGGTGAATTAATCGCCGTCACGGCTAGTTCTCGATTCCATGATGCGGGAAAAAAGAACACAAAATGAACACGACTATTAAGAATTGCCCTACGTCTGATACTTCGTGCTTCATTTTTGAAACGTACGCGTTGTTTTCATGCTATTTGACGATTTGTACCTAGTATCTTATGAACTGAAAACTTCTTCTCACGTTGACTATCGGTATCGGTAGGTACCTAAGACCCTTTTATTAGGGGAAAAGTTTTATACCCTGACCGGCGGGCAACCATGTTGTAGCATGTCCTATGCTTTTTGGATGTGTAAAATCTTTTTGAGTTCGCGTCGCCGATATTCGTATTAGTTATATTAAATCGCATCGTGAAAATTTGCTTCATCATTTTTCCCCAACGCACCAAAAGAAGTGTAACATCAAAAATTCTAGAAAGAAAATAAATATCGAAGGATTTAGAAAATGGGGGAAATCTCGCGTCGCCTGCGTTTTCCCGCGCCGAGCGAAGCTCATGGTTGAGTGCGCGCGCTACGCCCATATCGCCCACGCTATCGGCAATTGCATCATGAATACTTTAAATGTAATAACATTAACATGAATTGAAATTGCGTTATAAAACGTGGTAATACTCAAATTTACCTATGTATTTACTTTCTTCGTTACCGTAATTAGGTAGGTAGCTCTATTATTTTTTACACAATACCTACAATGTTTTGCAATACCACTCATGCATAATTTGGGTAAGTAGGTAAGTACTTAGTACCGTATTAAATTCAAAATGAGAGCGTTTCCTTGAATAATTAAATTTTCTCCGTAAAATTAAAAACCGACTTCCTCACGTTAATAAACTCTCCTTGTGGGAGAAGGCCTCGAGTCCTAGTAGTCCTAGTGGGAGGGAACACAAAGTGGGTGGCTAAGGGCTTAGGGTTATGTTTGTGGTGTTTGATCTATATCTATATCTATACTAATATTATAAAGAGGAAAGATTTGTTTGTTTGTTTATTTGTAATGAATAGGCTCCGAAACTACTGGACCGATTTCAAAAATTCTTTCACCTTTGGAAAGCTACATTATCCCCGAGTAACATAGGCTATATTATATTTTAAAAAAAATTAGGGATCCTTACTAAAACTCCAATAATGTAACATAAGGTGTAAAAAAAAGACCTGAAAAATTCCTTACGTCGCGTGCGCTGCGAAAACTATTGATGATAGAACAAAATCATTTACTACGACTTTGCAGAACTCATCATTATCTACAAAAAGTGTCGCGACAGCATATGTCTAAATATTATAGTCTGCGCATAATAGTATATTATGGGTATTCCTGTTCAAAGTTTCAGCAAAATTTAGTAAAGGTAGTTTTCTATGCCCATATTTTAATTTTCTTTCAATAAGTACCCACTACTTACCTGATAATAAATATTATATTTTAATTATTAAAACAGCTTAGTACTTCATATAGTTCAATAAGCAAAATTTAGTAAAAGCCTGTTTATTTCCTTCTATTTTCATTTTATAATGCCCAAAATGCCAAAAGATCAAGATCTCAACTTTCTAAACATAGTTCCCAGGCGAGGGCAATAAAAATACGGCGTAATGAGGAATCTTCATCAGAAACTAAAAATCGCCTTGCAAGTCGGAGAGAATACGCGTCGCAATCGCGTGCTAGAGAGTCAAGTATCGAGCGTTCGCAGCGGCTTGGTGAACAAAATTTTATCACTGGCCCAGCAGCTGGTCAACTAGCTCATATACCGAGGATACCGATGATTCCAACTGATCTGCCAATCCCTTTTAAACGACTTCAGTTTCCGGTGAAATCATCTTTCGCGTTAACTATTAACAAGTCCCAGGGCCAAACCTTCGAATTATTAGGCATTGACCTACGAAAAGAATGTTTCACTCATGGCCAACTGTATGTTGGCCTATCACGTGTCGGAGCTCCTGAAAATCAATTTATTTTGCTGCCACAAAATAAAACTACTTCAAATATCGTTTACAGGGAAGCTCTGACTCAATAAAACTAATGGCTTTTGTTTTGTAAATAATATTATATATGTATAAAATTTTAAAATAAAAAAAATACAAAAATACATTAATAAAAAAAATTCATCAAAAAAAATCAAACTTCCTTTATAATTTAACTTTTTTTTTGAAACCCGATACAAAAAAAAGTGTGTATGTGTGTGTATATGTACCCGTGCGAAGTCGGGGCGGGCCGCTAGTATATTATATACTTACTTGTAAAAGGCGAATAAAAAGGTATGTTGAAAAAGTATGCCACAATGTTTTATCACAATTTTGATTACATATTTATTTAAAACGCACTTTAGATTATACAAAAGAGGCTTTTTTGGTAAAAAAAAAAATGCAAACTACGTTTTTCATGGCGGTAGCGGGCTCGTGTTATTGTAGCGGGCTTACCATTGTTACAAATATTGTTGTTTGATTTATGCGTACTACAGCGTAAGGGAGTAAGAAACAGAATTCAGGAATATCAAGGACGCTAAACAGAGTTAAAAGTTAAATATTGACTAAACTAGTTTGAAAGCAAAGCTGTAACACTTTAAAAGTTATGATGTATGACAGCATCCAAAATAGAGCACGCTAACCATTGTTAAAAAGGCTCGTTCTTTGCCGTTTCCGAGTTGACGTGTTTTTTTACCTATCTCTCACTCACAGCTGTCATTCTGAAAATACTCCATTATTATCACATTTTGAAATAGTAATATTTTTTTAACTTTCTTTGGCAAATTGACTTAGCCTTTGACACTTAGACAATAATGCAGATACCATTAAATGATCGCAGTTTCATTTCAGCATTACGTGGCGTGCGTTAAAACATCGTTAATCGTTAGGTCATAAGAATAAAAATTGTCACTACACCATGTTATAAACACATCAATAAAATGCCATGTTTGTTTGTTTTACGCCAGGTAGACTGTAAAGAGGACTCGCACGCATGCCTAGTCGCAAAAAACGTGATTGCGCGAGAAACAAAGCCGTACAGCAGAACTGGATTTACGAAAGAATTTGTGATCGTGCTACGGACATTAAAAACGATTGCAATTTCAGAATTCTCGTAGGGCCGTCACCACGCCAGGACGGCCGGATCGCGCCGCGGTGTGGACGCCGGGTCGAAAGGTCGCGAGCTCAGACGCGCCCCGCCCTCCTAATTGCCGCGCCCCACGCAAATAAATAATTTTTATCCACCGAGCCGAGATCACGCTTCTTGACCTTAAATTATTCCTCGTAAAGATCTTTTTGTAATAATCGGTTTCCCCGAGCCCTGCGACGTCGGAATTTCTCGCGGATGCCGATGATCGCGGGCCCACGATACCGTCGCGCCTCGGCGAATTGTTAATGATACGTTTCGGAATCGGCACGCCACAGATGGAACAATTAAGAAGAGATTTTTATAATCAGACCGCAGGAATGGATTGCTGTACGGGACTTCGGCACCGAATTCAAAATCCATAATGAAATCAGTGTAAAGTCCGAGTGCTTTTCTTTAAAACCCAATTTAATGCCCTTGATATTCCTGAACCTAATAGTTCAAAAAAGGTCGTAGTTTCGAATCCCGCCTGCACCAGAGTATTTTTCCAAGACTTCCAAGTGAACAAGTGTACATGTACCAGTTAGTCATCACCACTGGCTTTAACCCCGGACCAATCATCCCAAGATCAAGACCAATCATGGTGAGGAAGAGCCATGTTCCCATAATCTTTCGAGGTTATCCGCTATCCGTCTCCGGGCCAACGTGGCCTTGACTCTCTCCTTCAGAGAGCGCCTGGAATACTAGTTGTAAGAACATTTAGTGAGCTGCTTATGTTGCTTGGATTACGTAAACGGTAGTCCTTAACTGTTTCATAAAATCATCTTTTGCTATTTTTTTTTTTAATAAGAATTGACGAGACGAGCAGGACATGTGCCTGATGGTAAGCAACATGCCTGCCACATAACAGCACAGTGACACGCAGCTATTGGAACATGCAGAGTCCACATTATTACTTAGCACTGCACAGCTCATCACCCAGAGATCTAAGATGTTATATCTCTAAGCCCTGTAATTTCTCTGGAAACATTACCCTTCAAACCGGAATACAGTAATGTTTTCACATTACTGCTTGGCGGTAGAATAACTGGCAAAGGTGTGGTACTTCCCCAGGCGGACTCTGCTAGGAGTTATTGCACAGATAAGCAGATACTAGGTATCCTATATCGAATTGAGAGACTTGGTAGAAGGGTCAAATGACTTTTGGATTGTTATGAGCTGTAAGTGCCAAACTAAAACTAAAAAATACTTCCGGGAATTGTAGGTAACAACCCCAAGGAATTGCAAATCTACAATTTCTGAACGATCATTACGATTTCAGCATACTCTATAGCGATCTCAACGCTCGATTATAATTCCATTTGCACAGAAATGTCACCGGCAGCCGTGTCTGTGACGAATCTCGTCTTCATCGTTACAATGGACGTAACTAGGCTTTTATAAAGGTAGGGTTTATATTACAGTAGGTACAAAGCAAACGAAAAGATGAACTTTCAAAATTAGATGAACGCATGGTAATGATGGTAAACCACGTTGCAAATCGGCCAGACCTCGGATTGGTTTTTAAACTAACTGCACTAAGTGGCACTAGAAACGGCTGTTATCATTATCACTCGGGTTATCACAGATATATTTTGCAATCCATATTTATCAACTTTCTCAGTAACTTACTGAGAACCGATTTTGATCATACATTGTGGACAGGCGTGGTGAACAAACATTTGTCGACGTACAGAAATATAGCTCACTATGTTAATCTATGGATATGCATAAATAATAAGCACTTAATGTTATCACTACCTACTGGGATTCGGGGGGTTGTCTCTCACAACTCACAAAGCATAATTCCCCACGCTGTTTTTATATAAAATACTACACATTTATTCTTTGATTTTTCTGCTGTCTGTACAGAAAAAAACACTGTGGCGAACTTACAAATTGATAAATGAGGATTTATCAAAAAAATAGAATTGTGGCGAATTTACACACATTTGTTTTTGTGGCGAATCGCCTATAACCCTTTTTAAGTAAGTTAGTTAGTTACTCTGTGAAGTGCAGTTTAGCTGATGTCACATGTCTCTCTTGACATGCCGGCTTCCTCATTATTTTACTTCACTGCTGTTCCCAGCGGCTATACCAAATTTGTACATTTGCACTAGAAAAAATAGTTTGCTCAAAGATTCTGCCGGAATTCGAACCTACGACCCCGCGACTGCGAATTTTACATTCTCATCGTTACATCACTCTGCAACGCTGGGTAAGAACCATACAGATAGACAGACAGAAACACTTTATTATAGACACTCAAAGCGAATAAATAAGAATAGAGTGCGAAAGTAACAACAGGAAGAAAAATAATGTGTCATCACATAATAAATATATGATCGTTAAAAATGTACTACTGCCGGAGGACGCGACTTGGAAAATAGTACGAGTCGATTACTAGCAGAATCCCAGCCAGTAGTGATCATCACAACAGACAAAATCGGACTAAAGAGAACCAACAAATAAATTAGATTGCAAAAGCTAGTACTTTAGATTAGATTACTTACTCTAGCCTCTATTTTCCTTTCCTTCTTCAAATCCAATACATATATGTGCTATGAAAAAAATATTCAAAATGGAAATGGTCACGGATCCAGGAGTGGCGAATTTAAAATATAGACTACTTAATAATATACCCCTATAGATACGAACTTGATGCGCTCACAGCCATCAGTTATAGGCTCCACGGTACTCAAATCGAAGTTTAATATCATAGTTTCGTCACGGCGAGATTTGCTACATTAGAAATGCGCTCTACTGACCTCTCTGTATATTTTAGTTTCGCTTTCAATTGTTGTTTGTGAAATATAAATAAATAATTTGACATAGCCAACTTATATTGCTATCAAACGCCTGTATTTAATTGCCTACACAGATGATCGAGCTTTGTTCGTTTTCATTACCTGAAAACACGGATGAAACGATGTATTTATGCTTATAATCTGATTCTCTTAAATGGCTCTAACTATTTAAACTAAATTAATAAATTTTGTATGCAAGGGTTTATGGGCTGATAAATCGATCTATATTTGATGATTAATATATAGAAAACGTCGTTATATATACACAAAAAATGACTCATTCAAAGGATGTAATATGAGACCTATTTGTGACGTGATGTAGTATGATTTACCTAGTCTAGGTAGAGTATACCAAACTTTGGGAAAGCGCAGGAGCGGTGCCCAGCATTGTAACAATTACGTGCTAAGCATTGTAAGTATTTCTAGGTTAGGTATGTGCATTTTATTGTTTTGTTTCCTAAAGTGTTATATCATCTCACTGAGAAATATATACATTGTATGTAGACTTGCACAGAATAATGATGACAATAATTACCCTCGTGTCATTAAATCCATCATAGCATCGCCACTGCACGTATGGCCTATTCAAACCCATTGAAGTATAGTAATTATTTTACAGTTAAGACTTCAATCAACCTACTTCGAGAAATATTCTTAAAAAAGAACCTTTCAATTCCTAGACATGTGATCATTAAGCATTCTTCGTCGTATCCCGTGCAGAGGATAGCTGGGTCTGTATTCCATAATAGTCCAACCAAATGACACACTTGCTCCGATTTACTTAATCCTAGACATGCTGATGGAGTAATGGTTATTAAATTCAAAAATTTCCAAACCGTTCCTCCATTTGCTGCCTCTAAGACGAGAGTCATTCTTTCGCTGGTGAAATGATAACTTGACAGGACGGTACAATCGCAAACTTACTGAGTGTGATGAGTCCTAGCGAGACAATGATTTCTGACACTCGAAAAATAATAATAGAATGAAGAAATGAAGAAGAAACATAAGAAGGTGGCCTTATCGAAAATTATACAAATATATTTACGAAATAAGACACATATGTTAAAAAACTTATGTTATGTGTTCCGATCGGGTTTTAGTTTGGCAATTACGGAATACAGATCCTTGATGCGTATAAATGTGCGGTATCGCCTGTTGCCACAGATTATCCCATAACCGAGTCTTCAATAATGCGCCTGCGCAACAATCCTGCGTTTTCGCTGATTGGAGCGCTCCAACTCGCGGGCGTTGTAGAACTGGAGCGTTCGCATAAAAATAATACTATTTTCAATACATTGTAGACTTGTTGATGCCTTTATTATATTCATAAAATATCTAAGAATAATCGGTCGAAATACACAAAATAACTTTCACCTTTATGAGAACTGATATACTTACATTGGTACATACATATTTGAGGAGAGACAAATGATTGGTCAATTCGTTTGTCTCTCCTCAAAATGTTTTTAGGTCAATTGAAAGGATTCGATCTTTGTAGATAAGTTATGATTTCATTTATTATTATCAGTGTTATCTTTGTTATCAAATGTTTTAGAAATTAGCATAATGAATGCGAAAACACCTTTCCTTTATAGCGAAAGATGTCAGTTTTAAAAACCAGAGTCATAAATTCTCATCAATGCTTACTTAATTTATGATCAGTTCGAACTGAACGCATTATACCACAAGGCAACTCCAAAAACTTCCTAATTTAAATATTTTCTAAATGCAACTTTCGCCACTCTCCGAGAGAACGGAGTAAAAAGTAAATGAAAGATTATAAGCGTTTAGACGTTTGTGCTATCGGCGCACGCGCAGCGGCGCGGCGTACGAGTAGGCAGAGCGCATCTTGGGTTCCCACGGGGCAATTATCTGCTGCCTACACTTACCCTTAATTTTGCTGCCTACCAGTTCCGACACTGATTCCTGCCAAGAACACCCATTCCGGTCACGGACGCTCGACACGATCGCTTTTGGATCTTTTTCCAATAACTTCCAAGAACATACAAGACGCAGAATCGCGAATGTCTGTTGTTATTTTTTTATAATACAGGCAAATCTGTGGTCTTAAATCTTACTGAACACGATAAAACCATTGCCCGTTGAGGAGCCCCAATATAGACGATGTTTTATGGGTTATAATCATAAGTCATAGATCGAGGCACCGATTTGTAAGGAATTTGAGAATGTTTATGAATCTTAAATTCTGAGTGATATGGTATGAGAGAATTGTAACCATGATCATGAGCGTTAGATGTAGATCGAAGAAGGTACGATGACCTGTGTGAATGAGGACATGAATGCAAAGGAGATGAGTGTTGAGATGGTGCATGGTAGCATTGAATGGAGAATATGTACGTGTTCTGCTCTCCCATATGACTGGGATTCAAAAAGTTTACATATACGACTTATAAAGTTAGAACAAACGCTTTACACCGAAAGCACGGGTCTGATCGATCTTTGTGGAAGTATCATACTTTTGTCGCAGCACATCACTATGTCGCCATTGCTAACATACACCTCATCTGCTTACGATTGGTACCAAGGAACTGTGCGGAAAACCCTGATCTATTTACTTATTATTTATCTTATATATACTTATTCTTTTATAAATAAATATAGGTACTTTTGGGATTAGAGTAAGATGATGATGTATTCTGAGGAGGAGAGGAGATTGATGTCCATTGTCTCTGCAGCAGTTATCTAGAAATCTTTACGAGCTTGTCGTGTAATCGAGCCTCCACTTCTAGATATTACCATACAATCGCAACGTCTCATTATGGCGATGCCAACTGGTTCGGTCGATCCTCACAAGAAATTGTTCACACCTTGTTGAAGCTAAGCATGGCCATATCAGATAATTATGGTACACGGCTTTACGATCGGTATGTATGATTTTTGTTCGATAATGTTTATAATTATTACATTTAATTTCATAGATGCGTAGAGGCGTTCCTCAAATATTTCGTGGGCTAGTAATGAGTTATCGATAATGATCGCCGTAATAATATGTTAACTAATGGTCAGTTTGGATTTTTATGTGAAATATTTGTACGATTTACGTTAGCGAGGGATTCGAGATGAACGTATACTTTTTTACGATAGATTTAATCAGTGCTGATGGAAACGAAACATTAGCAATCACGTTCTTTCGAATAGCCACACACGATTTTGTTAAAAGTAGAAAAATAACATTAGATCTAATGGGAACAATCCAAATATCTACTACGTTTACACAAAGTCACTGAGGTGTTTTAAGAAACAAACAATTCAAATATTAATTGTGCGATGGCATCGTAATGACGCTTGATAAAATACGAAAATATTGTCCAAATCCGAGGTTACCTATATATGTTATTGAATAGAATAGAAAATATTTATTATCATGTAAGTCACATTCACAGATATTTACTTAAACTTAAACATTTGGAATGATTCTGTACAGACTCGTCAATAATTATAAAAATATGATTACATTTTATTAGATCGTGGGTAAGTAACCACTAGTTTAGCAATATTACCTATAAAGACTTTAAAATAAGAATCAGGTACAAAAATATTAAGTACGTTTCTAAATTTACCATTATAAATTTAAAATTCTAAAAGTTCAGCTGTAAAGGGGCTATTATTAAATACATATTTTTCTGTATTTAATTCATGATTAATATGATTTCTCTTATGGTCTTGTCATTTGGATTGCATTTGATGAAACTTATCGGAAGATTAGCGTAATGACGATATTTTCGTAAAAATCATACTAATATTATAAATGCGAAAGTTTGGACGTTTGTTGCTCAATCACGTCGGAACGTCGAAACGAATCGTTTTGAAGTTTGGAACATACTTAGAATTTTGTCACGAATAACACAGGCTACTTTTTAACACGGGAGAATATCGTGAACGAGAACTGTGCGGGTAAACCGCGGGGAACTGCTTGTAAAATATCTCTATACCATACAAGTTTTTATCTCCAAGCCATCGAAGCCGGACGGGTCAGCTAGAAGGAATTCGATCCCGAAATTCCGGAATGCGTATATGAATGGTACCTCGGTGGCAACAATAACGTGTGCGCGTGCGCACGATTTCGGCAGTCGTGATACTCGTGATCCGTCGCGCGCCTGCTACATTCCCGTCATAGCGACATGCTCGGGAGATCGCTGTATTGTCTTCCGTTTTCACGCCTCTTTAGTGAGAGGGAACCACGTACAAAAAAACAAATATTTGGAAGCTATCTGAGGGTCTACCGCTTAAATGAAATCATTTTAAAGCACATAAATATGTACGTTAATATCGGACTTCTCGTTCCACAAAAGGGCGACATCGTTTCATTGTTGATGTTCCAAAAAGGCGAACGATGAGATTTGACTCTACGTTTGTGATAATAACGTCTAGGTTGTGGAATGCGTAGCCTCGGTTGTCCCCGATGAGAGAATCGAGAGTGAATCGGTTTCTTCTAGGTAAGCATGCTCCATCCCAGACCGCATCGTCGCCGAGATGACAGTTAAGTGTAAGTTAAAAAACCCTACTATAATAGGTTCTCAAGAACATCGTAAACAATAAAAATGATGACCATAGATGTGGCAGAGATTTACTACGATAACATGACCCGCCCCTCCAGAATTAAAAAAATTTGAATGTATTTGTGAAAGAATATACAACGCACCACCACGCATGTGTGCGTACTGCTACTGCAGACAAATAATTACAACTACATGCAAACTCTTTCGTAAGGATGTGACTACACACATTAAAACAGTAATTTGGAGGGGCGGGCCATGTTATCGTAGTAAATCTTTTCTATGTAAAAACTATTTGATAATGACAACTTTGATTGCTACCCCAGACAGACGTTTTTTATTATTATTTTTATAATATGAGCAAGAGATGCACCTAATGGTCATAAGCAAGGGGTACATACGTTAACCCCCTAAAGCCACAATGATGTGCTATCTGATATTTGAACAAGTCAATCACTGTTTAAAAATAAGATTATTTTACTGTTTGCATTTTACCTGCAGTTTTTCTAGAAACATTTTTGGAACAAAGTACTTTTTATTTAATATAAGAAGCGTGTACAGAATTTGAGCTTGTAGGTACACTATGAGGGGTTTGAAGATTTTTTTACACAGTTCCGTGTTGTTCGACACAAACTTCCTTAGGAAGAGAATTTTGCAACCTATTAACTAAATGACGTTGTTATGGATCCCTCTTGTCCTGGTGACATCTCAGCCTAAGGCTGAGATTCCACCAAAGCGGAGATGTGCGAGCGGAGACGAGATGTTTTTTTTAATAACTAATGGAATTTTCACACATATCGTCTCCGCTCAGCTCCAGTGGAGACCACTAAGCGGTTATATTTGTAGAGATTTACTACGATAACATGACCCGCCCCTCCAGAATTCAAAACGTTTGAAAGTATTTGTGAAAGACTATACAACGCACCACCACGCATGTGTGCGTACTGCTACTGCAGACGAATAATTACAACTACATACAAACTCTTTCGTAAGGATGTGACTACACACATTAAAACAGTAATTTGGAGGGGCGGGCCATGTTATCGTAGTAAATCTCTATGGCGCGATGAAAGCGCAGATGTCAGCTGTGCCTCGCCGACGCGCAGCGGAGACGAGAAATGTGCGCAGCAGGTCTACTACGAAGTCCGATAAACGATATATCGGCGGTTGATGACACAAAAACTGTCAAATCAGTGTCGGTCGGGACGAATGAAACGCCCGATCAGATCAATCGACCGATTCTGTTTCGTGGTATAAAACGCCCATAACTTCGGCCGATATATCGTTTATCGGACTTCGTAGTAGACCTGCAGGTCACAAAGCGGCTTAAGGCACAGCTTCGGTGGAGTCACCCGAGCTGAGAAACGTTTTTTTCTCGTCTCCGTTTCAGCCATCTCCGCACATCTCCGCTTTGGTGGAGTCTCAGTCTTAGTCTTTAGCATAAATTTAGTTTTTAAGCTTTCGCGAATTCAACTGATATTGTAACGTCGGGATAATAAAATAATAATTTAAGTAGATCATGATGTCCTACGTAATGTTTCCAGTATATTTATCTAAAGTAAAGAAAGAGACATGAACATTTCACTAGACTAGACTTTCCGCGTCCCGATCGTCTAATTCTAAATAAAGTGGTTTTGACTTTTCTGTAGTCATCTCTAAAATTTGGAGCGGAAATAAAAAGGTAGGTAACTCTAGTAGTAGTAACTCTTTGCTGAGTCTAACTAGGGAAGTAATACGGTATTTGACTAAATTTTTAAAACCGTTTAAATTATTTATGATTACATAATATACATACCACATGAATATTAATATTTCCGCAAGAGCCACTGTTTTTACATTAAAAATAAATGTTTAAAGTATAGAGTTCGAAAAGCCCGCCAAAAACACTGTGTCTGGTCATGTGACGCGCGTGACGTCACACGCCAGTAAATAAATCACTGTTCTCAAAGAAACCGTTTGCTATAGATGGCATTAACAGTGCGTTTACGTCGAAGAAAAAAATTCAGTATCTTTTCAATTTTCATTGGCGTATTTCACAAAAAATACACACTATATCTCCGAAAATAGAGAGAAATATGTTTATTTAATGTGTTATCTAATAAGATTATCATAATTTATGCTATATTTTCAACATTGTCAAATACCGTATTATTGTTAATTATTTAATAGTAATTATAATTAGTACAATACCTTAGTCAGTAATTCTACCGCCTAGCAAGAATGTGCAAACATCACTGGATTCCGGTTTGAATGGTAATGTGTCCAGATAAATTATTAGCCATAGACATAAATCATTTCATCTCTGGGTGACGAGTAGGTACAGTGCAGTCGCGCAGTGCAAAATGTAAATGTCTAGAAGTTGTTCAAAGTAATTTTTATTATATTGTCTAACATAATATAAGTACGTACTTGTAAAATACAACTGAACATTACGATTTCCCCTGCTTGGAATATTGGAGGTCTGGTGTTGCCATATGCAATTACGTGTAGGTATAATAACAATTACAGGCATTACGAGTGTAAGCGCACCGATATGCATTGCCATAATCCCGTGAAATTGGCGGCGCGAAGGCGCAAACGCACCACGCTTACACGTCCCTACGCAATTTTAACCGACTTCAAAAAAGGATGAGGTTACTAGGACTAGCAGTTCAGTCGTACATTTATTTTTAATTTGGTTCCTTTTGTTTGTTCAGGACAGTGTAAACTAGTTCGTTCGTAATCAATGGGGCCTCAATTTCTAATACTGTTCTACGTCAACGAAATATATTTGTGTTTAAAACTCAATTACACAGGTCAACAAATTTGTTTGAATTTGAGTGTTACAGCAGTATTTTCCGAGTAAATAGCTAGTTTTGTATGTTTCTCAGAAAATATTGTTTGTAATATAAATTGTAGTATGTATGTATGTATGTAGTATAAATTAAAATATTGTTGAATCTCAATCCTGCTGTTACGTTACTTTTTGGCGCCAGAATAACTGGCCAGGCGTACTCTATAAAGAGTGAGTGAGCGTGCCCCATGCGGTTGTTGCAATCTCACGGCACACGGGGACCTTCACATACTACGCTGACGACACCGACGACGCCATCGGTCGGTTCGTGCGGCGAGCGTGGGCTGCATCACCGAAGACCATCCGAGATTTCAACCTACAGATGGTCATCAGGGACAGAAATGCGGCCGTTGTGGAGGCTCTGGGCCGGGAGGAAGCAGCTTAGGCAAAAGACAATTAGGCAAACACTCGATGTCGAGTCGATTACTAGCGGAATCCCAACCGGTAGTGATGGGCTCTACGAGTACTAGAACGACGAGTACTAGAATTATATTTTAAATGTAGCACCCAACTCCCTCCTATTTTCCTCTTCTTCTCCTTATCCAAGAAATGTGTAAAAAAAAAAGATAATTGTAATGACAAAGATCACGGATCCCGAAGTCTGTGGAGTGGCTAACTAAATGAAAAAAAACTCTACAAAGAGTCCTACAGTCACACACATTGTCGTAGTGCGTTAAGATCGCAAACGTCGCGAAACAGGCTTTTCAATTTCGGCGAATACGTATTTAAAACCGTAAATGCGCCGTCACATTTGTTTTATCGCGAACGTAAATAAACAAAAGTTATAAAAACTGTCACCAAAAAAGCTTTGAGAGAAGTGAATCCTCGTGGGCGGTACTTTATTTTATGGAAGGATTGTAAGAGGTTCGCTTTTATGTCGCTTTATGCAAAATGAGGAGAAAACGAAACAGTGTTGGAGGAATGTCTTTGAATGTCGCTGAATTATGAAATCCCTAAGTGTTCTTATACCTATAGGCTTGTGGAATAAAAAGCCCAAAAGTGAAAGGGACACATTTCCAGCAAAAATATAAACGACTTTTATTACAGAGTTAATTTGTAATTTGGCATCGCAAAAAAGCTGCTGTTCGATTTAAAAGATTTAAGTCCTGGTAGTAACAATAGTTAAAAATATTAAAAGGCTTACTTAATCCTTTTTTTGTTTCATTTAGTGGTTTAAAGAGTAATGTTATCTTTTTGTATTATTTCATTTACTACAACATCGTTAACATTATTTCGAATAACTACGAACAATTCTATGGATAGTTTAAAGAATCACAACGCATCCTCCATTATCACATCAATTTGATCCGGACACGGATACAACTATTTACAAAACACGATAAATGCGAAATAAGCCGACAAGAAACAATCAACTAAATACGTAATCAAGTTAAAGTGTGGAAATTTAACAGGGAAGCAGACAATAGCCCCACTTAGAGACAAAACAACAACAAATCAGTGCACGACAAGATAACGAAATATAAACACAGGTGCCGGGCGAGTTTTGGAACAATCGGTAGGCGTGAGAAGTGTTAAGTTCGTCTGCGCACTCATTGTTTGACTCTTAGCACCCCACAATTAGATACTCGTGACCGCTGAATTTTCACCATTACCTTTCATTATCTGGATGTTACAAAATGTCTCATTAAAAAGTTCCAGGAACGTTGAAAGGGAGATCGTTTTGTCCTAAGCGGCTCGTAGTGGGATCGATTGGCATAGATTTAATAGAAGCCTGTAGTGAATATAGTCCAGTCATTATAGTAAGTTCACCTCGGAATTCGAGATACCCAGCTGTAAGTCTGTAAATACTTGTATATTGACACCCTAAAAGTTGTCTCAAAACCTACATATGGTAGGGTGTAAGCAACTATTAAATTTCACAAAATTTTCATACAAAGGTCACAAAAATCGGTTTTTGCGCTTTATTTGGAAATATCTCATTTCCTATGGGTTTTTTGCTATTTGTATCTATTATCAATATTGTAGAATACAAAATTCTCTACAAATTTTGTATTTTATTTGTTTTTTTTTCATCATGTAAGAAGTTATAAATATTAATTAGGTTAAAATTCAAATATAATTCCTATATTTTTATTAACAATTCTGCAATTACATGGGCAGGTAAGTGTTGTTAAATAAATTAATACTGAATAAAAAGTGGATAAGGTAGGAAAAAAATGATAAAATATAATATAATAGTTAATAAAAATTGACAAATATTTATAATCATTGATTTATCGATAGTTCATCAACTATATAATATGGCGCGTTTTCGACCGGAGGCACCGGTTGACCTGAAGTGATGCTGTGACCGCGCGCTCTCCGCCCTCTATCTCGAAAACGGTTCACCGAATACAAAATTTTTTTGAGCAAAATTTGTAGAGAATTTTGTATTCTACAATATTGATAATAGCTACAAATAGCAAAACCCCATAGGAAATGAGATATTTCCAAACAAAGCGCAAAAAAACGATTTTTGTGACCTTAGACCTTGAAATTTAATAGTTGCTTACACCCTACCATATGTATGTTTTGAGACAACTTTTAGGGTGTCAATATACAAGTATTTACAGACTTACAGCTGGGTATCTCGAATTCCGAGATTCCTTCCTAATTTAAGCTTAAATGACTGGACAAACAGTGAAAAAGAGGCTGACGGTTATGATACTTTGTTGATATCACTGTGAACTCGAGATTTAATATTGTTGAGCAAAGGGATAAAAAGCCATGACAGGACAACCTAGATCAATACCTACCAAAGAAACTGACCTGTTATGTAGAGTAGGGTGGCCTTTGTGCAATAAATAAATCATAAAATGTAAATTATTAATTATTATTACCATACACAAAATGAAACTTATAGGCAACCTAAATATGGCCAAAACAAAGCAATGAAGTTGATACAAGATATCACACAGCTTAAATTGAGAGTAATATATTCAAATGGTTCATTTCGAAAATTTATTCACTGGCGAATTTTATTTTATAGAGTTGAACAGTTGAAATTACTGTATTTATAATAATTATACAATAATAATAATACTGTATTTATGTATTAGGATGTACAGTTATTAATATGTAGGTTTATGTACCTACTCGTAGTATGGTTTAAAAGTATTGTAGTTGTAGGTTATTTATATAAATAACCTTTTTATTTATATAAATATTATTACTCATTGAACTTTCAAAATTATAGAATTATAAGTATCTTCCACTCATTATTTGTACTTTCCGTATTCTTATTCTTCAATTCTCCTTTTCCATTCAGGCAACCGCCTGAAAGAGATCGCTCTTAGCGATAACGTCGCCAATTGCTACTTTGTTTTTAAGTTTTGTAATTTTTTATTATTTGTGTTCTAATTAAGTGCAATAAAGAGTTTATCTAATCTACTAATCTATAGAGTAGGTTTGTGAGACAGATTTTTTTAAATTGCGGCCAACCAAGTGCAAGCAGTTTTTTTTAAATTGGTATTAAGGCCAACCAAGTGCCAACAGTTTTTAAATTGATATTGTGGTCAATCGAGTACAAACACTTTTTTAAATTGTTATTACGATCCACCAAGTGCTACGCTTCTCGTCATTCCGCTTTGCTGGTCTCGCCATTCGCTTCATAAAAGTGTCTGGGAACACACGGGGTGTACGATGGTAATTAGTCTGGGAACACACGGGGTGTACGATGGTAATTAGTCGGGGCTGGCGAGGTCCGTGGGCGCGCGGCGGCCGCGGCGGCGGCCCGGGCGGGCGGCGGGCCACTCTGCCCGGCGCCGGCGCCGGCAGCGCGCGGCCCGACCCAGCGCACCCGCCGCCATTGTTCCATTACATTCTCACTCATTATTTATGCTCAATAATTCGCTCAACTGACTATGGTAAACCTCGTTACCAAAACGATCCGCTCGTGATTTACGATCGATTGTAATTTTAATCGATTTTACAGAGATCGCGCTTAAAGACTCGCCGCCTCCCTACAGCGCTGACGACGGCGCCGGCGGCGTACGGGAACATGCTTCCCATGATCGGGTACGATGAGAAATTAATTATTATGATCGTAAAAAATTATAGCATTTCAATGACATAATGTTTTAACAGATAGACGCCCCGGTATGTGGAGTGCTGGATTTGCTAGCGGACTGCAAAATAACTGACACGGGATCAAAAGAATACACAGAAATCAAAGACATGGGCCTGTGGCATTCGACGCCGCTGGCTCGGCGGCACAAATCTAAAATATCCCTCACATGGGTCCTGAAAGAAAACATGGAGAACGCAAAACTACCGGTAAAGAAGATAGAAAATCAAAGTGGAATCCAGACGATTGGCAGCGATGTGGACCGGCTTCAGCGGCAAAGGTTCAGTGAAAACGAGCGCCAGAGAAAGTGCAGGGACGCGCGAGATAGGGTCGTGGGTCGGAATGAATATTATCATAACCTTAGGTTTAGAAGTGCGTGTGAGGAGTTTGTGAACGGACAGACGTGTTCTGACGACACCAGTGCCACGGAGGAGTACGCGCGGAGGAAACACAAGCATCGGCATAGGCGGAAGAAGAAATCTCATCATGGGAAATTCGGATACGACATCCGGGATTTGGACAGTTTTTTATCGGAGGTAAGGGCTTATTCATATTTTTTAATTAAATTTAAAATAAAGGGTCTTACTTGTAAAAATGAACTTCAAATATACGTCTTGTTTTAAGTGTATAAAAAAGCTAATTTTGACGATTATTTAAAAAATAATTTCGATATATAATACAATTCGAGTGTTTCCCATAAATTCACATAAATATATTACTCGTAATACGATAACAATAGATGCCTACTCACTTTTTACCCAACTGAAAGAAGGGTTATGTTTTTCGCGCGTATCTTGTATGTGTGCAAATTTCTTTATTCCCACGCATCTTCCAAATGGCTGGACGAATTTTGACAATTAAGATATCGTTAGATTCGTCTCATTCACCCAAGTGTCCTTAGGTAGGTTGTTTTTTTATCTGTTGATTTTTTGCAGTCGGGTTTTTAAATAAAAGTTATTTAAATATTAACAATTTGATTGCTCTATTTCGTAAATCTATATCGTCATAGATATATGCCGAGAACCGTTTAAATTTAAAAATATATTTATTGGAGATATCTTCGTTGGAAATTATATTTGGCACAATCTATTCGTCTAGTTGACGAAGTAGGTATTTGTACGTAGGTAGATAATAATAACGTATATACGAGTATGCATTCGTCTATTTTATGGCTTAGCTAATAGTTTACATTGAATATCAATTTGAGGCACTTTAGAATCCATCATTTTTGCTTTCTAAAAAAAACACATAACCAGAGTTATTTCCAATTTAGATTGATACATAGAGAAAAGAGAGTTGAGAATTGTTGGTAATAAATAGTAATTTGCTAAATGCAAATTCTTATAATAATGCGGCGTTTTCGAGATGACATAACTATCCATGTTTTAATTATCCATATCATTAATTAGCCATTTTGGAATAATAAAATCTGGTTCCATAAAACGTAATAGATGATGGTAACGATAAGATTTGAGTGCTGCGTTCTTATTACATACGAGTGATCGAGTCGTGGGTCAATTCCCAACTCGATCGTGAAATCGTAGGTTCGAGTGCCGCCTACACCTATCTATAGGTATTTCCCAAGTGTAGATGAACAAGTTATCACTTTAAAGAAGGCTTTAACGGTGAAGGAAAATTCGTGAGGAAACGGCATGTTCCTAAAATCTTTCGAGGTCATACTTTATCCAACAACCCTCAAAGTTACAAGTGGATTATGACCTTGTCTCTCTTCTTGTGATAGAAGACCCTGAGCCCTAGCAGTGGGAAGTAAATTTCACGGAAACAACATGGAAACAACAGTTAGTAGTGGTAGGACTCTTGGCAGAGTCCGCCTGGGGAAGTACCACACCTTTGCCAGTTATTCTACCGCCAAGCAGTAATGTGCAAACATTACTGTGTTCCGGTTTGAAGGGCAATGTTTCCAGAGAAATTACAGGGCTTAGAGATATAAGATCTTAGATCTCTGGGTGACGAGCGCAGTGCAGTGCTAGGTAATGATTTGGACTCTTCATGTTCCAATAGCTGCTTGTCACTGTGCTGTTATGTGTCAGGCATGTTGCTTACCATCAGGCACATGACCTGATCGTCTCGTCACTCTATACTTAAAAAAAAAAAAAAAAAGTTTGTTCGATGATTTTGGTGTGTAGGTATGACGTAAAAGTAAAGAGCAAAGAGTTAAATATAGGTACTCTTTATCTAAGGTAAAGAAATAACCAAAAACGAAACTAGCCACACTAAAACAAAATTAACAGTTTTAGGAATACGGATATTTTGTATTCCGATTTTACGCATGCGCCCACTTAAAATTTTTCTATAGGATATGTAAATAAAATTAAAGTGTATGCTAGTAATCCAAATTAACAGCTTTTCACTGGCATATGAAAGTGTATACGGTATAAAAACAGTTTCTAAAATTGTTGTCTGTCATTTTATTTCGGCTAACCTCAGCAACGACTGGAGCGATTTTAACGGGACTTTCACTGCCAGATGTTATAAGGAGTAACTTAGTCTACTTTTATTTGAGGAAAAAAACAGAGTTCCGCGAAAACAAAATAAATAAATATGACATTTAATCGACCATGTGTGCCGCCGCCATCTACACCGTGGGGCGCAGCTAATTTTAGATGAAATTTAATAAGTGGCGACCATAGATATATAAAAAAGTCGGACGTAGTCTTGCTAAAACGAAAACTGTGTCCATAGAGTCGGCCACATAATATGCACGTGTGCGTTGTCACATACAGGCTGACACGCACACATCGGTGGTCATTACTTGCGCAAACTTGCGTATATATTATGAAGTAATTATAACTTAAGCTCAATTTTGCCTTTTTGCGAAACAATTTGAAATAGTGACTAAAACAATTTGGGGTGGGGGGCTCATGTCCCCGTGACCCCCCTCGGACCGCGCATGTGTCAGATGACATAACGAATCATTCGAGACACATTACCTATATTATATTCTGTTTATTGAACTGGTTTTTACATCATAACTATAATTTTAGAGTTTTAAAATCATAAATAATTATGTACCTACCTATAGCACGTGAAGATCGTTATAGTCACCCACCATTTCCGGTTTATGGATGTGCTAAATTATGTGTTTAGCCCACTCAATTCAACAATTTGTTTTTTAATTGTGAAGACAAATTCATATTTATTCAAACGTAAGCACCGTTGTGGAAAAATATTAAAAAATCCTATCCTACGTTTACACATGTATATATTGTATACTAGCTGTACCCTGCCACGCTGCGCTGTGGCACATTGTGATTAGATAATAACAATCCTTGTTGCGGATTATATATCATTGTAAAATTTCAACTCGATCGGTGGAGAATTTTTTGAGTTTTTGAAGCGTACACAAACCAACATAACATTTTTATATATAGAAATATATAAATAAAATCAAAGAGTTCATTAAAGTGAAAAATAATCTCAGAATTTGATAGCACACTTCGGAAACTACGGAAACCGGAACGTGAAACCGGAGGGCGTGGCCATGAGCATGGCCATTTATAAATTCTACCAATGGGCAATGCTGACGCATTACTAGATGGCCAATGGCCATGGTCCCGCCGAGTTGACCCGAAAATTTATTATCGTATCCTAGCGTGACGCTAGCGTGATTCAATTCACAGCCCATGAGAAATATGTCTGTGGCGCGCCAAAAAAAGTTTTCACTTTCCAATGGGAAATGTTGACGAATTACTTACTAGATGGCCAATGGCCACAGTCCCGAGTTTTCCCGAAGATTTCATATCACTCCCGAGCGTGACGCTAGAATTCAATTCACAGCCCACGAAAAATCTGTCTGTGGCGAGCCAAAAAAAGTTTTCACTTCAAAAAACAAACAACTGAATTGAGAACCTCCTCTTTATTTGAAGAAGGTAAAAAACTAAAATGTTGCAAAAGAAACAGCTGAGTAATTTTGCGCTATTTTATCCATAGATTTCGATTTTTTTTGTACTTACATTCGACGTCTTTTGTTTTATCACGGATAGTTTCATGAAATAAGCTTTCATTCTTGTCGATGTTGTTTATGACGTAGACACGAGAGATCGAGAGTTTTTGTGCCTTACTTCGTTTCCGAGAACGTACTCCGCGAAATTGGCGCAAAATTAGGGAGCATAAATTGCACGTCATTTATTTCCACTTTATTTCTTAACTTCGTGAACTTAATAAGAACGCGTTTTAAGACTCCAGCGGATAAAGGGAATTATTATCCGGAAAAAAATTGGGGTCTTATTCAACTTGATTGATCATGGACATCGACGTTCTTTCTCGGTGTTTTATGAAAATTACAAGATAAGTAGATTTATTTTCAAGATATTGTCTACTTTAACCGAATTCACAAGTTGTGAATGTCAGCCCAGGTTTTTTTAAATGTAAATCCAACTACCTAATACTGTAAATGTCAAAGTTTGGATGTTTGTTGCTCAATCACGTCGGAACGGCTGAACGGATCGGTTGGAATTTCGAACAAAGATTACAGATTGGCATAGCACATAGGCAATTTTTCATAGCGGGAAAATAAGGGGAACGATGACTATGCGGGCAAAACTGCAGGACGCTTCTAGTAAATGAATCCATCAATTAAATCTCAATCATTAAATTGTTTTGTTTTAAGTTGCCCAGCCTATGCATTTAAAATTATTTTGGTATGTATTACCTACATGAGCTATTTGGTTTTATTAGTACAAGTCTACGAATCAGTGAGCTGATACATTACCGACTAATCTACGAGTCAGTCAAACCCTGCGCGGTCCGAAGAGGGTTCGCAGGGGACATGACCTCCCGCCCCCCCAAAATCGGAAACTTTTAATTAAAAATCTAAAAAAAAAAAAAAAAAACTTATAGTACATAGACAATTTTTTAACGCGGGAAAACAACTGTAACAGGAACTACGCGGTTAAAATCGTGGAGCGCTACTAGTAAAGTCTTTTTTATCAATTTATTGTATTTCTACTGGTGATCCCCCCAAAATCTGAGGCTGGATACTGGTGACCCCCTCCAAAATTCGAGGCTAGGACCGCGCCTGGTCAAAACAAAACGACGGCTTTCACTTATGAAAAATAGCTCAATTAGGTAAACATGGACATTTATATCATAGACAACTTACTTAGACAAGCTTAGAAAAGACCGCAACCATTTAAAGTTTGACAAATACTTTTTACGCAAATATAATTAAAATACTGAACACAAGTGGTCCCAGCCTCAGGTTTGGGGGGCACAAGTAGAAATACAAAAAATCGAGCAAAAATACTTTACTAGTAGCCCCCCAAGATTTCCCGTTTTAGTTGTTTTCCCGCGTTAAAAAATAGTCTATGTACTATTAGATATTTTTAATTTTCTTAGATTTTTTGTTTAACTTATACGATTATGGGGGGATTATGGGGGTCATGTCCCCTGTGACCCCCCCCCGGACCGCGCATGCTTCAGAAACTACAAAGCTACAATCTCGATCTTCCGAACCCTCAGTAACCTCAGTTGTACGAGCGATAACTTACTTTTTCGAAATGCTCATTGTCCAAACATTGATGCGAAAGATACATTGATCATAGGCAACAAACGCGCCGTTCGTCAATTAAAAATTGATATTGATGATACTGAAGTATGTATTCAAAATGTTTCAGTTGTTGACGAATACATATTCCTAATATGTATTTCAACGACAACATGCATGCCAAACTTTGTAAAAAAATATGTAAGTACTGTTTTATGTAAAAAGGTGTTGTTTAAGATCTTGTTCCAAAAGACTATCCAATTTAGATTATCCTAGATTTTGATAGCCCATAGTCGCAGTCTATTTAAAATGTTTTGTATCATCTTATCTTACCTGCAATAAAGATTTTTGTATTTGTATTTGTCCCAATAGGTTCGGATTATCGAGGTTCAGCAATCTACAGTCCCTCCATTCATCAAGAAACTCAAGAAAGCTCGCAATAAATTAAAACAATATATCTCTCGAGGCAGAGGTTAACCGACAGTGTTAATTGCTGCACATACCGACCAGTAACACCATATTTCATGGGAGTCCGTTAAAAATGTAAGGGTGCGAGCCATTTGTCTTTGACCTCTGACCGTGAGACGTCAACGGGGAAAGGTTTGCGATGTATGAAACTAATTAAAGTATTCTTAATTAAATCAAGCAGGGAAGGATTTAAATTAATTATGCGCAACGAAATAATTATTTAAATGGGTTGTTCGAAGATATTAATTTAAAAGAAACGAAACAACTAACTGGCAATTTTTTGTTGTTTTGTTCCACATAAGCAGCCTGTTGCACTTAGGGGGTCACGTCCATATCCAACGCTGAAATAATTTATATGTATCTGTCTGTGACATCGTAACTTCCGGTATTATTTTTATTTTTTGTTTGAAAGGTGTATTTGTCGGGAGTTTTGTTATCTATGTTTAGTCAAAATCGGTTCAGCCGTTTCATAGTTATCAGATTTTGTTAGCTACGGTTGGAACCTTGGACGCATATTGGGTATTTGATTTACTTGCAAACATACACGTGCAACCTAACATGGAATAATGCGTTAGGTTTTGTTTTATGTTTTTAATTTTAATGCATCCTTTTGTACCTATTACTGTTTGGCTCAAAGTAGTCATAGTAGGTATGTGTTACTAGATGTACCCTGCGTTGCTACTCCACCTGTTGAAAATTGGTCTTACCAACTCAGAAACCTTCTTAGGGCCATGTACAACTTTGCTAAAGATGATCACACGATCAAATGCATAGTCTACGATTCTATATAGAACATACAGACAAACATTCATTTTTGAATACATAGATAGGTATTTTTTCACTTATTTGTAATATAATATTTCCAGGCATCAATCGACCGCCCCGGCAACATCCCCGTGGTGATAGCGTACCCCAGCACCCTCTACCAGACGCAGAAGGAATACGAACAGCAGCTGAGCTTGCCGCTGGGGACGGTGGTCAATGCGGTGTTCAAGAGCCAGCACTGGGTGTACGCTCAGACTCCGCATGGGGAGGAGGGTTACGTGCTGTACGCTGCTTGTCTGCCGCTCGGCATTTTACCGGCTAGGTGAGTTCAGTAATTTGACAGCAACCAAACTACGTTACCAATCTCAGGGGCTGAAAAAAAGTACTGTGTCCGTGTCAAGTATACGGTCGTTTGATGGGCGTGGATACATACACAAAATGTTTGTGCTTAGGTACCCCTCCACCACGCGCGATCTGACACATTTAGCGTTTAATGTAATTATTTATTTGCTTATTTATCTAATGCTGTAATTGAATTTAAGATAGAGATGACAATTATGAAGCTGCAACACTAAACAGCATCTGCCAATTTTGTTACAACTTTTTTTTTGTGGAAGATCCTGGAAGAAATTTTAAAGACAGGCTATTCAATACTCCTAGGACAATACAGCCCGAAAAAGCATGTGATTTACCCAGACACTAGGACTTCTTCCGTTTTTTCATTCGAATCATATATCATTCGAAGACCACTTTTAGATAGGCGAGGATCGCCTGATTAATGGTCTTCGTTTTTATATGGCTCTATTTTAATTGTACTCTCATAATTAGTAAATTTTATAGTAAAGTAGTATAATGCTTTCACGGAAAAATCAAATTTCTATAAAATTGTCTAAAACTACACATCTCAAATGGGCAAACTGTTATATGTTCTATAGTTTTACGCCACATTTTGTAAAAGATAAAGCAACAAATACTTATTTTAATTAATTTAGTAAACTCTCCATTCCAGGCCCTCACCCCAAAAGAAGACCCCTTGCTGGGAGTCGAGCACGGACATCTACCCGCGTCCGTGCGGCAACCTCACCGACACCGAGAAGGAACAGCTCCGAGGCCGGGCACGCTCCGAGCCCCGGCCCAGGGCTCGTCGGAGGCCTACGTCCAGCGCCGAACAGAACTTCGACTCCCTCTACCTCAGAACCAAGTCCGTAAACAACTTGCACGAGTCAAAACCCTCAGAGACGCGCGAAACAAGACACTTAGTGAACAATCCTCACGAAACAAGACACTTAATGAACAATCCGCGCGAAACAAGACACTTAGTGAACAATCCGCGCGAAACAAAACCCTCAGTGAAGTCAGTGAACAGACACACCTTACTTGTAGTGAGCTCGGATTTCACGGGCAGCGCGGTGAACCGAACGCTGTCAGTGGAGAAAGGAGAAGTGGTGGTTTTAGTCCAGGGTGGGGGCAAGACTGATGTGGACGCGGAGTGGTTTTACGTGCGGAAGCGAGACGGCGGTCAGGGGTTCATTCCCGCGGCCGTAGCGGGACACGGATATATTTAAAGTTTTAAAACCTTGCAGTCAATAATTAAGTAATATAAATAAATGATTTTTGTAAGCAGACTTAAATGCTTTCACTTGTTTTGATGTAGGTACTTCTAATGATGTTTTCCAGCCTGTTTATAGAAAACGATGTCCTAAATTTATAATTCAGACTAACTGATTCCGCTAATGTTATGCTGTCTGAATGAGGCGTCTTTAATAGTACTCAATTTCACCAAGTGTGGCATGTTCCGTTTTGTGAAATTTCTCGAAAATTTCATTGGCGCTACCTATGGTGAAATACTTTACTGTTAAATATTTTATTTTGCTAGTTTAGGAAACTAACTCGAAATGTCGAGTCAATTGTATGTACCGCATTCAGAGTAAACTAAATATCAGACTGTTCTACAGAATATCCTCATTACATATCTCATCACCTCATATAACTAAATTGATGCAACTTTGAACGATCATCACTTGAGCATCTGTTGATGGATTTGGTCTGCATTGTTTTTTGTGTTCATAATTTGAACAGTGAATTCTTCACGAAGCCAACTCACGAAAGTTGACATTTATAAATATGTAATTAGATGCCCGCCCCGGCTTCGCCCGTGGTACATACACTCAGCGAGATCCCGTACATATCCAACGTGAAAGAATGACTGAAATCGGTTCTGTCATTCCTGAGAATTTCGCTTTCAAACGAAAAACCTCTTCAGCTACCTGCTACGCCACCTGTCGGAAATTGGTCGTACCAAATCAGATTTAGAAACAAAGAAGTTGGAAAAGTTTAGAAACTTAGCAAAGGTTTATGTTCAATGACGCCATCTTAGACACAGGCTGTCATGTCAAAGCACAGTGCGAAAACTCTCAAAAGGAATATTTTTCCCCGTTTTTGTTACATTCTTTATTCATGATCCGCTTCTATTGATAGTAGCTTTATGTTCTATAGCCTATAGCCTTCCTCGATAAATGAACTATCCAATAGATAAAGAATCATTCAATTCGGACCAGTACTTCCCGAGATCCGGAGTGTGTGTTCAAACAAACAAACACACTCTTCAGCTTTATAAGATTAGTATAGATTTTGTCCAACTGAGAGATGGGTCGTTTTTATTTAGATTGAGTCTCAATGGGCAAAATGGCAACTCAATAGGCTTTTATCCTCTAGATTAGATGTTCAATCTAAACGAAGTTGGGACAGTGCCGCTAATAAAACTTATAAATTTAAATGAAACACAGTAATACACATACCTAAATTTTAATACGAAACTTACACTATATCTTAATAATAACATTGAACATCAACTTACCGAAAGTGCAACACTTGATCTCTATAATTGAAGGTTGTGCACAGATCTATCTCGGGGCTAGATCCGGCTATGGCCAACACTTTGGGGTTAGTTTGGAGGATAGCAGAGTAGACGGTAGTGGCAGAGACAGGGAGTTCCACCCTGACTTCCCCAGAGTAGCTGAGCTGGTAGAGGTGCTTGGCGGCTCCGGCTGCGAAGATGCAGTCGTCATGGAAGAAAGACACGTGGATGCCGTGGTCGGGAATGTCGAAGACAGTGGCTGCGTCCAGAGAGCGAAGGTGCCATAACGCAAGGCGTGGCCCGCCGCCGCAGACCTAAAAATAGTATCATTAATAATTGCATGACTGGGTCAAAACACAGTTCTAATTAGTCTTAAAATAATTAGTAGATCAATAAACATACAGATACAGATTATCAAAGTTCCGGAGTGGGGTTGTGACATCACGTCTTCTTAAAAATCGTACAATGAAGTGACGTCAATCAAAACTTCTAAGCACCTTCGTAATTTTTTGTTTGTTGATTAAAATAAAACATATTAGTCCAAGATCCCAGAGCCGCCAGACGTCCCGTATTTTCTGGTGGATGAAATGTGGACGATTGAGTAGAGTTAGTACGTACTTAGACGGCCAATTTTGAGATATGGGGTCCAGAAGCTACATTACCTACTTACTTCACGTATTTTCTGATAACCGATTTTCACGTATGTTATAGGCAATATCTTTACAAATAAAGCAGACGCTTTAAAACTCTATAATTTTGGAAGTTTTAAAGCGTCTGTTAACCAAAACGGCCGACGGAAAGTGTCTGGGAGTATTGGGGGAGACAGAAAATACGCTAAGTAAGTGATGTATCTTCTGGACCCCATATCTCAAAATTTGCCATCTAAGCAAGTTAGCGGGTAAGCATGTGTTCTTAGTACGTACTAACTCTACTCAATCGTCCACATTTCATCCATCAGAAAATACGTGACGTCTGGCGGCCCAGGAATCATACTCTAGGTATATTATGTGTACACCTAGGTGTACACGTCGATGTGTATATACCTGTGTACCTACACGATTTCTTTTCAAAATAGTGTTTTCTAATAATTTCATTGATCGTTTTTTCGTCATTATGCCTATTATAATATCTCGCATGAATCATCCTAAGTACTAATACTATTTAGTAGCAGTCCACCTCGGCTTCGCCCGTGGTAAATAATATATAGCTTATACGACATAGGGATCACGAACAAAACCAACGGTGAAAGAATTTTTAAAATCGGTCCAGTAGTTCCTGATATTAGCGCGTTCAAACAAAACACCTCTTCAGCTTTATAATATTACTATAGATGCAAAAATTTGGTGGGGTGTTGCTCACTAATTTAAGTGCTATAAAAATACGTTATCTGTGTATTTTTGGTAAAAGGAAAATAACGAGAACTGGAATTTTGCGGATAAAACCTTGCTAGGCGGCTGATAGCTAAAACGGAGCGCTGCTTTGTGGGTTTGTAAGTATGGAAGTTTGTACGTTGTAATTATCTTTGTAGCAGCTGAACTGATTTGAATACAATTAATTTTGTAGAAAGCACATTGCATAGATTAACACACAACAAACTAAAAACCTTAAAAATTAGTTGTTTAAGTTGTTACCCAGTTTTAAATTACTTTACGGGTAACTCAGGTGTGCTATTATAGTCCAGTTCGAGGCTTTTTTTATCTTTATAGGTCCACACTTGACCGCCATCTTGCCTGATGTTAACGACGATGCAGTGTACAATGGATCGTGCTTACCTAGAAGCAACTGATTCACTCTCGTTTTGAAGACACCAAAATTAGTCCTTTTTTAGGAGCGCACGCGCGTTTTATTTTATCCTTTATATACATTTATTATATGATTATTGGTACGAGGTTTTTTACAGCAGGGTTGAAGGAGATAGGGGATTTGCTGAGCGACCAAACTAAAAAAAAATGTAAGACTAAAATGTATAATTCTTGGCCGTGGATACTAGTGGGGCGTGGATGCAGATAATCTCTTCGTGGCCCAGAAAAAGTGTATCCGTATCCTGGCCAATATAAAAAATCCCGATATAAAAATAGAAAATTTTCACAAACCATACTTTATAAAATTTAAAATACTATCTCTCACTTCATTGTATATTTTAGAATGCTGTAAATTTGTTAGAAAATACAATGAATTCTTTGTAAAAATTGCAGATAAACCTCGGCAGACTCCATGGAATATCAGATCTCAATATAGGCACAAAATAATAGAACCCAAATCCCGGTTAGAAATGCACAGCACTGGCCCACACTCAATGGCTGTAAAAATATATAACAAGTTGCCAAATGACCTAAAGGACTTGGAACAAAACTACGATTTTATTGAATGTCTAAAGAATATATTAGAAAAGAAATGTTACTATAAACTACACGACTTTTTTAACGACAAATTTGACGACTTAGAAATGGAACGTTCCATTGCCACTTTTGCCATGCCCTTATAGGGCCATATGTAATAATCACAAATAGCTTTAACCACACATGCATGTACTGTACATATGACGCAATAAATATTTGAGTATTTTGAGTACTAGTCCTTCAGTTGTGTAAAAACTGATTGTGACCAATGTTGTCAACTTTATTTTTCAGATGATACCATAAATGATAGAATTAAGCCATATTATTAGCTAATTGTGTTGCTTCTCTATCATCCGAAGGAACTGCTGTAGTGGTAGGATCCCAGCAGAGTTCGCCTGGGGAAGTACCACACCTTTGCCAGTTATTCTGCCGCCAAGCAGTAATGTGCAAACATTACTGTGTTCCAGTTTGAAGGGCAATGTTTCCAGAGAAATTACAGGGCTTAGAGATATAACATCTTAGTTTGCGCAGTGCAGTGCTAGGTAATGATTTGGGCTCTTCATGTTCCAATAGCTGCGTGTCACTGTGCTGTTATGTGGCAGGTATGTTGCTTACCATCACACATGTACTGCTCGTCTCGTCACTCTTTATTTAAAAAATTAAATAAAAAGCCTCGTCCCGACCTTGTGTCACCTGGTGTCCCATAACACCATATCTTTTACATTAAAGTGGATTATAAAATAAACCAAGTGGTATTTAGAAATGACTCACAATCCAATCGTCTCCGATTGAAGCGGAGGCCACCCACTTGCCGATGTCCGGGCGGCTCACTCTGCTGTTGGCGTGCGGCTCCAACTTGTTGTGCCACTTGTTGGTTCGTGTGTCCCAGATCAACACGCGACCATCCTCACTAGCTGACACAAGCTGGTTTTCTCTGAAAAAAAATGTGTGTATACTTAAGACCACACAGCAAAAACTAAAAGAAGAAATAACTATTCAAAACCATTGCATAATTTTAATAAATAAAATAAAACGATTACATATTATCAATTGAATAGCATTGTGTGTCAAAGACATGGTAGTGCCAGTATAGTTTTTTTTTATTGTTTTGATGTATTTTTTATGCATAATTTTAAAATATATTAGCATTCTGAGCTTCTCTGTACAAACTATGAGAATGGGAAATATCTTACTCCTACTTAAGCGCATTTTTCCGAAAACTATACAAAGTGGGTGCACAATTAGTCAATTTTGTGATACAAAGTGGGGTGCCTATTGATATGTAGATTTAAAACATGGATGGAAGGTTTCAGTTTGTTTTAAATCGAAAATTTATTTAGCAACGTTGAGCACTTTTTGTGGAGTAAAATCTTGTGAGTATGGTTCACTGACATGCTAATATAGCAGCATAGAGGCACGTGCGTAATGGCAGTATATCTGTAGCTATAAATGTGACGTATTCTGCAACATTAGTACTGTTTAGTACTAAAATTCTAAGTTATTCGTTTTCACTTCTATCATCAGTCCCTATGACCACCAACTGTAAATAATGAATTCACCTGAAGTTAAACAATGATGCAGGATACAATTAGTTTATTTTAGATAGTTATAACATAATATGCTAGATGGTTTTAAATAAATACACAGGTAACTCAAGTTTGATATAGTCGAGTCTGACTCAAACAGTTCCTGCACGAGCAGAGAACACGCGCACATACTCTACTTGAAAAAGATCGCCTGATGCAATCGAAACTTGAGTCGGACTGGACTGACTATATCATAAGCGAGTTATTATACCTGTGTATTTTTATTGAAAATGTGTAATAACATGTTAGTTTTCATGCAAGATGGTGCCTAAGTGAAACAGTGAAAGTAATACTAAAGAAGTTTTAAGTTCCAATAAAACATTACAAAAACCTTAATAACGGAGTGATGAGTCCAGCAATGATGTCCCGCTTGGACTGGTCCAAGTAAATCATACAAACGTGATTGTTCTTTTCCCAACAAGCGATATTAAACATAACCCATTTTATCACTAGAGATTCTCAAGAACCTATTTAGAGTGTGAAATCTTTAACGTAAATAATCTTTGTTGCTGTTTGTATTTAAATCAACACAATTCAAAATACTTTTAAATAAAGTTGACACCCATACAAAGTGGCCTGTTCGAGACGCATGCAATAAAAATATCTGGTGATTTAACTTCCTTACAAAAAAGTAATCATTCGTGACTTAGACACTACACGCTTGTTTATATATTTATGATTGATTTGATGAATGATTAATTCAATCAGATTTAAAAGCGGAAAATAAACAAAAAATACTCTATAGAGACGATCTTCTTAGCATTCCATGGATTCACCGTGCGGGTGCCGGGTCCATCGTGTGGCAGAGAGAAAAACTCGAGTAGTTCCTGAGACTTGTGACTCAGGCGTAGGTTTAAGGGCCCCTTTCTGACGTACATCAACACTCACCTTCACCACTCGTTTTTCTCTCCCTGCCCAGCCAAATCTGATATGAGCCTACTAGTGCAGCTTTAGATACACGTTCTAGTATAGAACTTACAGCACTTCTGGATAAGCCAAGGTCTTTCAGTAGGTTATAGAGAGATTTTGCTGGTATACCTCTCGCTCCCACTTCTACAGCGTATAAACTAACTACATAGCCGTTTTTGTTAATTCGTTTAGGAGGTCGTAATACTTATTTTGTTTCATCGCGTGGTCTTTAGGTATATTAGTTTCCCACGGTACGGTAAGTTCTACAAGGACTATGCGTTTCGTAGCTCTAGAAAAAGGAAAATGTCCGGTCTGGATGACGAAACACCCACATCCTCTGGGATTTTGTAGTGCTTTTCATACGTGTCCATTAAAATAGTCCAATCAGGTGCTGTACCCAGGATTGAGTAAGGCTTGTTCCTGGAGTTTGAAGTTGAGCCTTCTTTACAAAGTTAATTTGTCTGTTGTTTGTCGTCAATCCTTTTGGGCTCTAGCTACCGAAAGGCTCATGGCTTCACGTATGATTTCAAGTACTCTGTCATGACGCCGTGAGTAATGACCCCACTAAGGAGCACCTTGCATCCCACCAATATGTGCCTTGCTGTACATATCGCCTCTCCACAAGTATAGCAACATTTTTCAGAGGTTTTTCCCCACCTTACCAAGTTACTCTGGTCAGGAGGGTCATTTGGAATGCATTTAGATAAAATTTTAATAAGGCAGGGGACCAGTCATAGATCAAGGTGCGCCATTTTAGAGCTAATGGGATACAGCTACAGCTAAGAATTATATCAGTAACAATCTTTGAATCAATAACTTAGTGATAAATCAGGTCTGAAAATATAGATCAAATTACGGAAAAACAATACTTACTTGCCATGAACGGAGTGTATATAATCTTCATGTCCTGCATAAGTAGACAGGAGGTTCCTTCTTCTATATTAAAAACATAGACGTTATTGTCGCCACAACCAGCAAACAATTTTTCTTGGTCTTCTGACAACCATAAACTGTTCACGTCGCAATGTTCGACGGAGGATTGTGATGGAATTTTGATGATCCATGACGGTTTGCTTGGTTTAGATGTCAGGAATGCCTTCCATTCCCAACCTGCGATGGAGTCCACTGAGCCGACGATCAAGAATCTGTCCGAGCAAGCTAAACTGCATACTTGCGCGCCGGACTCCAGTTTGTGGATTAGTTTGGGTTTGTTGAAGTCACTTGTTAGCAGTTCTACAACCGGGTTCAGAATCCGATCGAGGCTGTAATTTGAACATTTTCAATATTTCAAAACACATACTCAAATTTTGATAGTAAGAGCTACAAATACTGAGAAGCAACAAATCTATTTAATTAACCAGTACAACTTACTCAAATAAAGCGATTTGGCCATATATGTTGCCGGCCACCAAATATTTTCCACAGGGGGAAAAAGTCTGGCAAAGAACGGTGTTGTACAATATTTTATCTAACATCTTGTTTTATTTCGAGATATTCAGAAGCAAGAAAACAAAAACATAACCTCGCATCTACACCCAAATAATCAAATAATGCATTTCTATAGACAATATTTATTTTGTTTGCGATGCTACAGAAAAAAAATTAAATGAACTGTATAAGAAAACGAAGGATTCGTTGGTGAATCGCCACCTTTATTTCCATAGACACTAATTTGACGAATCTTCTGTTGCTATCTTCAGGGCGTTAGGCAGCCTGTGGTGACGACCGGGTCGAAGAAAAGAATTAAAAAACTTGAAAATACCAAGATGGACGTGTCTGTGTCGTGTGTTTTGTGAAGATATCAGATTTAGAGGATACAATTAAATTCACAAACGGTTCGTTTTCTAGAATCATTGTTTTCTATATCATTGAAGCAATATCTCATGTCGCACATAAGATAACATTAAACCTATCTATTGTCTTGGTATCAAATTGCAATTTAACCAACAGCATTGGTAATTATTATAATTTTAGGTAAATAGCAGCAAAATGTACAATGGTATTGGATTGACGACGCCAAGAGGCTCTGGTACCAATGGGTACGTGCAAAGGAACTGGGCTTCCGTACGTAAAACCAAAGATAACGTGAACTACCGCACTGAGGAAGAGATAGCAAAGTTGGACTCTGCATCAAACAAGCAACCAAATCAAGAAATATTAGACCATGAGAGGAAAAGGAAGATTGAAGTGAAATGCGCCGAATTGGAGGACAGCCTAGAAGAACAAGGGTAAGTTACAAACTAAGTTAGGGATCTAATGGTGTTGTGAGTCAGAAAAAAAAAAATATTTAATGCTAAATTAGGTATGAATCAGTTATGTCAGTATGATGGTTTTTGGGTTGTGTGAACTGTATCAATAGTTATTTTAATCTACATGATATGTGTTAAATGTAAATTTGTAAATTCATGTAATTCCATGTTCATTTCATTTAAATCCATCCATTACCTAATTTTTTTAACCTCATGTGTTTCAACTAGAACAGTGTCTATATTGATTGTAAGCAAAACAGTAACAGGCTCTGATGTATCTTAACCTTACGATCAAGTGATACTGTTGAATCCGTATGCTTAGCTTATTGTTCATAACAAATAAAGTCCCTGAATGTAATCTTGAACATCTCAATTTAAAAGGTTTTATACCTATTTTTCAGTTTTTCAAACAATACAATGTGTTGGGCTGCATAGGCAAATGCTGCAGGAACCAACTTAGATTTTCCAAATAGAAATTCCAACTATTTGCATCATCATCATCAGCTCTTCATCACCCCTGCTGGACATAGACCTTCCAATTTACACCATTGAGCCCAGTCTGCAATTCCTGTGGTACACTATTTTAACCACCACTATGCTAATCATTACTCTACCTGGCTGCAGGGTGCCCACACTGTTTGCCTAGACACTGTCTCCATTCAAAACCCATCTACCAAATGGTTATAGGTTCTTCTGGTAGTATGGCCAGGTCTTTACCACTTCAGCTTTCTAATTCCAGTGAAACACTCCTAATATGACTCTGTTCACAATTTACTGAGTGACTTTAAACTTGTGAACCAGTTTCACTGTGAGTGTTCACATCTCGGCGTCATAAAATAAGTCAGAGGAATAAAGACTAAAGGCTTGACACAACTTACACTGACACACTTTAACAACCTGACTAAAGGCTCTCATCTTTAAGCACTTTGGTATGGACGGCACAAAAGTCCTGATGAGGCCTACCAAATGGTGTTCACCCCTAGCTGAATCCTTCTAGAGACTTATTCTCTTGAAGTCTTGAGTTGTTTTTAATTATTTAAATCATTTATCCTTGGTGTACTGCTCCAGAACTGCATTGCCAGTAACTAACATCAGCCCCTATCTGTGCAATTATCGTCCATAACTTTTGCTTTTTCGTCAATGTTCATCCTGAGACTGATTCTTTTAGATGCATTAGACTCTACAACATCTGCAATTTTAGCTGAGTCTCTGCCATACTAAATGATTAGCAAATCTGATGCGGGCAAAATATTCACTGTTGATGTTGATTACTAATCCAGCATCTTAAACATATCTTCCAACAATCTTGTCACTTTACCAATGCCAAAAAAGTGTGTTTACCTATATTTTAAACATTGCTTGAACCATCACTGACAAACGATGCAAATTATATTTTGAGTAACAAAGTGGTAGTAAGAAACTGATAGACAAATGGTACATTACAGTACCAATTTTGCCTAGTTGGTATAATTATTCATTGCCTTGTGTTAAATTTCAAGGATCAAATTTATATATTGTTAAGTCATTACAATTTTGAAACACAACTTAAAAATAAACAAGAACAAAATTAAAATTTTGAATAACCCCCGACTACCTCAAATTTGTTATCTTTACAACATTCTACTAGTCAAGCCCTTTCATTTGATACCCATATCGAGGTAGTTGTGAAAAAGAAATGTATTTCGCCATTTTGTTGTAGCGGCCATCTTGGATTTGAAATTTGTCATAGTGCAAAGTATTCTACTAGTTAAGACCTTTCGTTTGATACCCATATTGAGGTAGGTTGTGAAGAAATATTTTGTCCGCCATTTTGTGGAGGCGGCCATTTTGAATCGATATTAACCAAACATAGCTAAGAACACCCGGACGGTAATTAACTTTCAAATAAAAAAAACCGCATCGAAATCGGCCCATCCGTTTGAGCTTTACGGTGCCACAGACACACACACACAGACAGACAGACAGACATCGACGTCAAACTTATAACACCCCTTTTTTTGGTCGGGGGTTAAAAAGAAAATGACTTACAAAGTGTAGCTAGTGTTAAAACTTCTTATTTCCAACACTAAGCTATAGGCACATCTGTTAAATGTCTATAAAAAAATGGATGTTTATTTAATACTTAAATATTTCATTTTATTTGTTGAAAGTGAAAGTGAATAGTCTTACATTTCTAGTTTAGCTTATATAGTTACACCATAAACATTCCAAAACAGTAAAAAAAAAAAAAAAAAATCTATTTTACTCTAAATGCAAAACAAACAGCATTACACAATGAAAAATTAAATCTTTAAAAGTTGTAGTAACAACATAACAATTCCAGTGTACAATTATTCCGCAGACTGAATGTATAAATAGAATATTATATGAGACAGTTTATGCGTCTAATCATGATATAGTATGAATTATGACACAGGTGTATTATATGTAGACTGGCAAGCAGCCAGCTAAGATCTTAGCTACTTGTTTAATTGACTAGAGTTATTAAATTGCTATAAATTAAAATATGACATGGATTATTTGTAACTTTTACAGTCAAGAAAAGCTTTAATATATATCTTCTGACATATAAAGATTCTGTAAAATCAAATAGCACAATCTGCTCTGGTTTTCTGTACCACATTTCTGTCCCTTTTTACAAAATCACTCCCAAAAAATTATCCAGGAACCAATAGGAACGATTATTAGACATCAATAAACCATATTGGTCATGTAAGATTCATCTACGTCATGTATATCACACAGTCAATAAGAAAAGGCGAAGGATTTCAACAAAACAAACAATCAAATTAAGTAAGAAAATACAGAAATATATCTCTATATTAGAAGAATTTCTATTTTTCTAAAAAAAAATATCGAAATAAAAGTTTTTGAAGGTGATCTGAGAGGAGCTGTACGCCTCCTAATGTCAAATGACACTTATGCTAAGCACGATCCCAGTACTTTAGCCGCCCTGAAACTAAAACACCCTAGTCCATCGCGTCCTCTTGTGTTTCCTCCAGCGCCGGATAAATCACATACTCCAGTTTCAGTTACAGTTGAGGATGTGGGTCTGGCGTTGGGTACTTTTTGTAGTGGTTATATTATATTGCAACCACATCAATTAGGCTTTAGTGTGCGCCGAGGTTGCGAAGCGGCAATCCATGCCGTACGTGCTTTTGCAATGGATTCTGCCAACTCGGAATGTGTAATTGTATATCTCGACGCTTTTAATAGTTTAATAGCTAGATAGATATGTTCTTTTGTGTGAGGTTAAGGACAAACTCCATCCATTTATCCCTTTCTTCATCAGGTTTATAAAACTCCCTCAAATCTCTTTTATAACAACCATCTTTTACTTTCGTAAGTGGGAGCTCAGCAGGGAGATCCGATTGGACCGCTGGTGTTCAGTCTGGCTAACCACAAAATTATTTCAGACCTCAAGTCACGTCTAAACCTATGGTATCTGGATGATGGAACCATCGGTGGTAAGCCCGAGGTTGTAGAACGGGATATTCGTATTCTGGTCTCACGCCTTAAGGAACTGGGTTTAGAGGTGAATGCGTCCCAAGTGTGAGTTTTTCCCCTGCAGCACAAAGCTCGTACACACTACGTTAATTTTAATACATTTATTCCGGGCCTCAGTGAGCTTAATCCTGAGACTTCAATTTGTTGGGTTCTCCCATTTTTATTGATGCAGTTCCTGAAGCTATCGCTTCTCGCGTGAAACTTCTTCTTTCATCTCTGGAACGTCTTAAGGATATCTCAGCACACGTGGCGATGGTGTTGTTGCGTATGTGTTTCGCGGTACCCAAGGTCACATACTTATTGCGAACTACTCCAACATGGCTTTGTCCAGCAGAGGTCACGACTTTCGACGGGGTCCTTAAAGACACGCTGGAGTTGATCTCAACGTCTCCCTTAACGATTCGCAGTCGCAGTGGACGCAGGCGAGGCATGGGGGCCTCGGGATACGGCGTGTCCACGATGTCGGCCTGCCAGCGTTCTTGGCTTCGGCTCATGAGCTGTATCACAATCAGAATCCGGGGCATGGTTACATGCGCTGCCTTCACCTTATCTGGGCACTTTGTTGGACGATGACTCCTTGCGGGTAGCTACGGCTCTCCGCCTGGGCTGCAGGGTGTGTGAACCCCACATGCATTTGCGGTACCATGGTTGACGCCGATGGTCACCACGCGCTGTTGTCGTCGCGCTGCCTAGGTAGGTTTCCGCGTCACCATGTCTAAATGATATACTTCGGAGAGCGTTTATTTCGGCAAACGTTCCTTGTGTTCTTGAACCACCGGGTCTTAGTAGACCTGATGTTAAGCGTCCAGATGGTATGACTTTGGTACCTTGGAGGCACGGCAAGTGCTTGGTATGGGATGCAACATGTGTCAACACTGTCGCAACTGCGCACCTGGATAGCACCGTACATACTCCGGAAACAGCGGCGGAGCAGGCCGCTAGTAAAAAACGGCAGAAGTACGCGGCAATGGAGCCGCAGTACTTTTTTGTTCCAGTGGCCGTGGAGACTATGGGCAGTTGGGGAGCCGATGCGAAGGCTTTAGTCCGCGAAATCCGGCATCGTCTACGTAGCCAAGGTGGCGACTCCCGCTCTGGATCGTTTCTGAGGCAGAGGATTGCCATCGCTATTCAGCGAGGCAATGCGGCCAGCATTTTGGGCACATTTGCACCAGGAACGGTTCGAGGCGGGTTATTCTAATTGATATGACTTTGTTGACGTCTGTTTTTATAATTAGGTAAATGAATTATATTGAATAAAGATTTCGAAATTATTTTAGAAGCAGTTTGAAATATTTAAGCATTTTCATTTCTACGTTACTATCAACGTACAAATGAAAAGAGTGCGTAAATATCAATTTCTGAAGTTTACAAATGCAACTCATTTGCTGGCCATTGATTGAATAATCATGCACGGCTTGTTTCTAATCAAACAGTGAAATTACTCATTGGAAGCTGTGGAATCAAATTAATTACGTTATTTTCTCAAGATGATATGGTAGTTCAATGGTTGTGTAAAAACCACTAGCTACTGTATGACGCCAATGTAAAATATTCTTGTATTGTTGTTCTCGGACATTCCTTTTTTTTGTGTCTGGAGGAAATTCATTTGCGCATACCCTTCCCCCTCGGGGAGACGGTCGGGTCATGTCGGACACGACACCATGAACCGACAGACCCAGACCGCGACACGTGTCGAGGTCTCGACGCGAAATGGCGCCTATGCAATGCTATAATCTCATATGCCTGTCGCGGTCTCAATGCGAACCTGCACCTTTAGACCTGATCAACGTTGTTCAAAATAATGAGACGTGACCGTATTCGCTCAGTTTCAGTTCAGTATTCGTTTTCTAGCAACTAAAATGGTGTACATGAGTACTATATTGGATATCCGATTTATTTTTACAATCCCTTAGTATCCCCTCCCGAAATCATCCCTTATGCAAATGAATTACAAACTTTTAGAAGTGCGGCCCAACGCTTCTAAAAGGTTGCCGATCCGTGGACGTCTAGGCATATTCATATGTCTATTTTAGTCTACTGGCCCGTGAACAAAATTTATGGGTCAAATGAATCACCAGGAGACCTATGTAGGATGATAGAAGAGTATAGACTAATAAGATTACCTAAACACTGTGCCGTCACTTGAAAGCTGTCCAACTGATTGCAGGTGAAGATAGGGTTAGGTTGAAAAATCTCGGTCATTTCTTGTCAAAAAAAAAATTACAATTTTTATAGTTTCATTACCTCTCCTAATCCATTATTCCGCAACGCTGTACAAAAATCATGTGACATAGAGAAATGGCCGAGATTTGTAACCCCCTATCTTCACCTGCACTCAGTTGGACAGCTTTCAAGTGACGGCATAGTGCTCAATCTTATTATTTTATACCCTTCTATCATCCTACATAGGTCTCCTGGTGTTTCATTTGACCCATAAAATTTGTTCACGGTGCTGCAGTCTATATGAATATGCCTAGAACGTAAACCGTGAATCTTATTCTTGTACGAGAAGTTTCATGTTCATTTAAGGATTTCGATTTACGGCGAGGACAATACGGGGTAAAAGATCAAGGTCAAGGAGATATCTATGGAGGAATCGTACAGAGGCCCGATTTACAATGACCAATTTAAGCTGGGACAACTTAACCCTAAGCATAAATTAACCCTAAGACATGTAATAAAACTTAGACCCTCAGGCTCGCTAGGATTCAACACAATCGTCTGGCAAAGTACGTAGTATCGTAGTAAGGCATTACCACATCTTCTGGTTGTTTCGATTATGAATTTGTAGCTTTGAAAAAGCACCGACTGTGGATCGTGTTAATATTATACATTATCTAATGATGTTTGTTGCTCAATCTCGTCGGAACCGCTGAACGAACCGGCTTGAAAATAATACAGTTAGAATAAATACCGAATTACATATACCCGTGGGCTGCTAGTCTTAATCTTAATATATATAAATCTCGTGTCACAATGTTTGTCCTCAATGGACTCCTAAACCACTTATCCGATTTTAATCAAATTTGGACACCGTGTGTAGATGGATCCAACTTAAAAGTTCAATCCGATCCAACTTAGGATAGTTTTTATTTCGATTAATAGGCTTTATGTGACCATATCCGAGCGAAGCCGGAACGGGCCGCTAGTAGACTATAAGTTTATTCTGTTTTGAGTGTTTTAATACCTACAAAAATTTGGCAACCTTAGAGATTGCCTTCAGAATTGAAACGTATATCTTAAAGTTTTAGCATTAAACATCACTAATTCTGCACAATACGTCACCTATATAGTATGCAGGTATACCTGTATACTGTTATTACGCATGTCTGTGGCGTGAACTCCCACTCACATATTACACGCATCCAAAAGCTCGCACTACTTTAGCATGTCGTTGACGCGAACCCGTAAGATTTTTCTCTACCAAAAGTTCTCAGAGCATGTAAAGATGTTTTCACTTCAAAACTAATGATTTTAATCTTCCTTTAACTCTCGATTCAGAGTTCTCGACAAATAATATTCGTACGAACAGATTCTGCGTGTATAATTGGAAAATCGATAAAGAAACTTTCGCAACCTGTTTCCATAGTAATTGCACATGTTGCTCTATCGATCTACGCGATATACCCTTGTTTTTGTATTTTTCTGGCACCCCAGTGTGTGGTCTATTATTGATTGTGCACCCTAGCTTGGGGTCAGTTCCCCTGCGCCGGAGTCGGATCGATAGCAGTCTGCAACACCCTACCTTTCAACATTAAATATTCAGTTTCGTTCAGTCGAGCGCCGCGCGGCGAACATTTCTTATCGTGAAGTTTTATTGTTTTTCGCTAAAGTAATTCATCGTTAACCGCGACGTATCATGCTTTGGTAGGTACTGCGGCGGTTTTGTATTTTACGACCGTATTTCAGTTAGTTTCGCATGTTCGTGTAGGCGCGGACGACGTATTAAATGATTGATTCATAGAAAATATTATTGAAACAGAAACCGTTATTTTCCTTCCAGTATTACGGTTAATTAAAACAGGCATTTTCTTTAGTCATATGTTAGTCTACGATTGTTGTTTGAAGGTTGTCTAATGAGTGTGTCTTTGGTGTGGTTGCGAAGGTTGCCGAAGGATGAGATAGCAGCGCGGGTGGCGGCCTTCAGAGCGAAGATCTCGGAGTCTGCGCCCGACAAGGATCAGCCCAGAGACGAGTTTGGAAGAGTCATGTAAGTACTTTTTAATTTTTGTAAAATACATTGTAACTAACGTGTCGTCAGGAGAACAGATACCTACAATTTTATACGTCAGGTAAGCTAAATGTATACGAAGACTGAAAATAAAACGAATGCGCAAATGCGGTTTTGATCTTGTAAGATTTTGTAAAAGTTACCATTTCACAAAATTGTGGCAATGCTCGAGCATTTGTGCAAGGTATGTTATCTACTATAGATCACCCACTTAAATTATATTAATATCTTCATTTTCCATGTGTGCTAACTTTACATTATCCAGCTACAAAAAACTTGGATACATTTATTAAACTTAGTGTAAATGCAAAATGTGATGTCACTAACCATACGTAGGAATGGTATTTTTTCGTTAGGTTGATTTTGTTCAGATTTTAAAATCATTGAAAACACAATGTCTTCGCACAAAACACTTTATTTATTTAGTACTGGAGTTTGTTCAACTATGTATGAACAGCTGTAGTGTTACAAATTTTGTACAGTAATTTCTATACATAATTATATTTCTATACGCTGAAACTTTTAAAGTGCCTATTAACCACTTGTGCCCCGTATCGATTAACACGACATTGAATACACGTATCCTATTGGCA